>OU015491.1:172017881-172056255 GCA_907164885.2 Dolomedes plantarius | reverse complement strand
ACACATCGTATTATTGAAACTGTTTTGTACAATGGGGAAAATTTTTATCGACAGATACATGGTTTGCCTATGGAGGGAGGTTGCTCTTCTGCTATGGCTGACATTTATTTGCACCATTATGAAAATGGTGTTATGTTGCTAAATGAAATTGTATTTTTTAGGTATGTTCGACATTCTCGTATGTTTAAATAACAATTTTACTTCATTAGATTTGGGATTTTACCCTAGCGGTTTAAAACTTGTGGAAACCCAGCGTGACAACACTGGGGGAATTGCTTTTCTTGATCTAATCCTTTATATTGATAAAAAAACAAAACATTGCATATAAATTATACGACAAACGTGATAGTTATACATTTAACATCGTTCGTATTATGTCTTGGGATAGTGCTGTACATAAAAACATTAAACGCAACATAATTTTAAACTATATGGTTAGATGCACAAGATTACATTCAAATCAAAAACAAATGGACTATAAAATGAATAAATTCCTACTGGTTGCAAGAGATAAGGGATTTCCCTATTACTTTTTAAAATCCATTTTAACTCGCTTTTTTAACATAGTTGACTGCGACCGTGGACGTCGATTTTCTATATGGTTCAATGAGCCTGAAGTGAACAGTGCTAATGATGGCGATGCATTAGGGAGTTGAGTCGGTGTCTTGGTGTCATGAATATGTAAGTTTGGTGTTTCGTGTTAGTATTTTAAGTAATATAGTTATTTTTGGTTCCTTTGTCTTTTTTATTTTTCTTTTCTATAAAAGGTCTCAGTTTTGTAGCAGACTTCCGAGAGTGTTGCCTGGGCTTCAAGCATTGTTTAATCAGAGTGGGGGGTCACAACTCCCCCCGGTCATTAACTACAAAACTTCCATTTCTGTTGTGAATTTCATTCTCTTATTCTTATATCCGTGTAGGTATGGTCACTTCTTTCTTCTACTTCTGTTTAGTATTTTCATTGCGTATATATATATATTATAATATATATATTATATATTATTGCGTATATATTGCGTATATTATATATATAATATATATATATATATATATATAATTATTATATATATATATATATATATATATAATATATATATATATATATATATATATATATATATATATATATATAATAATATATATTATATATATATATGTATATATATTATATATATAAGGTGACCCTCCTATAACACGGTAGATAGGTTCCTAGAAAATGCCGTGTTCTGTGAAACCGTGTTATATGAGACCCAGAGACAGTACAAAAAGGGGATTACGTTCTGAAAACATATTAAAAACAAATTTTTTTTAATTCCATTTGAGCAACTTAATTTTTATTAAAATATAAATGCATGTATAACACAAAACGAAAAGAAACAAAAAAAATTTTCATTTAATGCGACCTTAATTTAATAAATTTCTTCCTCATCACTGCTCAGTACAATCAAACGAGAATGTTTTTTTCGATTGAACGATCTCACCTTCACTTTCAGAACATTTTTCTTCATTTTAGATTTATTGCACCTTCTATCCTCTTTAAAAATGTCCTTTTTAAATCTGTAATTTTGGTTTGTTTGCTGGTTCTTGCAAGGTTATTGTAGATTTCCTGGTATGGAGTTAGACAATTTTGCAGCTCCCTTTTGAATTTTCGGCTTCTTTCAGCGGAAGGGTCTGCATTCAATAAAAATGATTCAAGATTTTCAGCGAAGCTTAGGCCTTCTTACAATTTTATAGAGTTATAAATGAATAAATTCTAATTTGTTTATGTATTTTTATGTAAAGCCACTGTAGTTTATTGTTCCTTCCCGTCATTATTTTAAGGTAATTTAGTTTTTGAATGTGTTAAACAAAAATCCTGATATCTAGTGCTGTAGAAGTACAGTGTTGTACAAAGGTTTTCGCAATTTTTAATCGTGTTAGACCGAAACCGTGTTACAGGTTGCAGTGTTATATGAGGTTATCCGCAATTTATCCTACCGTGTTAGAGTGAAACCGTATTGTAAGATGCCGTTCTGTAGGAGGGCTGCCTGTATGTGTATATATATATATACATACACTTCTGGAGACTGTAAATGTAGCACCCTGAAGGAAACATGCAAATAACATGAAATTTACTACATGCATTAGCGGAGGTGAGATATGCAAATGATTAGAATTTCAGCGCAGACGTACATCACGCGCGTCTGTGGCGCCACTTCAAAGCGCTATTTAAGGCTTGGAGATTTCGACGATTTCAAGTTCGGCAATTGTGTTTTTCTTGTGGTTTTTTCAAAAAAAAGATCAATTATGCCTCGTCGAAAGCAGCGATCATCTTTTGATCAAGTATCCGAGTTCGACAGAGGAAGGATAGTGGCCTACCGAGATTGTGGATTATCTTTCAGGGAAATCGGTAGTCGTGTTGGACGAAACCAAACAACTGTAATGCGGATATGTGATCGTTGGAAGCAGGAGGGTACGACGGACCGGCGTGTTCGATCGCATCCACCTCAGCGCACCACTTCACGTGATGACAGGCAAATTGTGCGCATGGCAGTGACGGATCGCTCAGTCACATCACGAACCATAGCACAGCACACGCAGTCTGTAACGCATCATCCAGTGTCTGCGCGTACCATTCGACGCTGTTTACAGCAGAGTGGTCTGTCCGCAAGACTTCCATTGCTTTGTCTACCCTTGACGCCGAACCACAGACGTCTCCGCCGCCAATGGGGCGATGACAGAAGGATGTGGACGGCAGAATGGAATGAAATTGTCTTTACTGACGAGTCACGCTTCTGTCTGCAACACCACGATGGTCGCATTCGAGTCTGGAGACACCGTGAAGAGAGGATTCTGAACAGCAGCGTTATGCACCGCCACACTGGTCCTGCACCGGGTATTATGGTATGGGGCGGTATTGGATATCACTCTCGCACACCTCTAGTACGCATTGCCGGTACTTTAAAAAGCCAGCGCTACATCTCCGAGGTGTTGGAGCCAGTTGTCCTTCCTTACCTTCAGGGCTTGCCCACAGCCATATTTCAACAGGATAATGCGCGACCACACGTGGCACGCATTGTCCAACGCTTCTTCGTCAATCGCCAGATTAAATTGCTTCCCTGGCAGCCTCGCTCTCCGGATCTTTCGCCGATAGAAAACATGTGGTCCATGGTTGCTCTACGATTGACCCAGATTCCATCCCCAGCTGCCACAGCAGATCAACTTTGGAAACGTGTGGAAGCTGCTTGGTCTGCTGTACCCCAAGAACTCATCGAAAGTCTCTTTGAATCAATGCTGAGGCGTGTGGCAGCGGTGATTTTGGCAGGAACCACACTTCACAGAAGTCTATAAATTTAATTATTTGATACTTGGTCAACATGTTTTCTACAAAATAAATTTTGTTGTGATATCTCTTGTCTTTCTTGGTGTTGCAATTTGGGTGGCCAGCAGTGTATATATACATGTATATATATATATATATATATATATATATATATATATATAAAGAGCGAGGGAGAGTAACTGCAAAAAACCGATCTAAATTCGTAAAGTTCTGACAGAGAAAATTGCCATTAGGAAACTTTCAGTGACCTCCCGAAGTTGGGGCGGTGGATACATGTTCAGCATGTTTCTCTTTCCAGGCTATAATTTGGTTAAAAGTTTTAATCCTAACTCCTTCTATTTAGCGAAATAATATTTTAATGTAGAAAACAAAACGTCTGCGATAGTGTTAATTTTGTAAAGAAGAAAAATACGGTTAAATGGAGTAAGACATGGGGCTGTATAATTTGGTTTATAAAAGAGAAGATACATAGGATAGGGATTCAATGGTAATAAAAAAGACCTTTTATTACTCATATGTTAAAAAATTAAGTGTGAGGAGATATATTATATTTACCAATAAAAACAACCGATTGCATGAAAAAATTTAAACAAAAACCCTTCCTAATTCTTTCACGTTTCATATTTTTTTAAACAAGCTACTGTAATAGTACATTGTTATACCAATTTCAATATAGGGAAATGTAATTCCTAGAGAAACCAATTTCGCTTCATGGGTTGGAGAGAAATTAAAAGACTCTTAAATATCTTAACCTTTTTTCTCCTCAAGTAAACCCCATTACACCCTATTTCAAATCAAAGACATTGTCTGGGCTTCTAAAACTTTCCGAATGTACTTAAAGTGTCCGAAAGATTTGGTTTGGCTGGCTAACGTTTCCAGAGGAATGCACATGCTCGCTACAGATGTTAATGAAACGGAAAACAATCTCCAGGAAGGGTGTACGTGTTTCTTTTAACACAAACAAATACATTTCTCTTAGAGGAAAATTTTGTGTTTACTACAGTTTTAAATGATGTTATTTATTATATTCTTTTTATATATATATATAATATATATATATATATATATATATATATATATATATATATATATATATATATATATACATATATATATATATATAACATACAAACAAAAAACCTTTTCCAAATTCATTTTAATTCCCTTTAAAATTACTTGTGCTTAAGCCAGCTATTTTCGTATTACAAACAAAGGAATTGAGAGTATTCTAAACACAAAAGTAGGCAATTAATATATCATCCCTTAACCCCCAGTCTCGTGGGTGCCAAAACATATATAACAGGCCACGGGACTCTGAGCCCAGAAAACTGGTCTTGGAGCCTCTGCCAACGGGTGCAGAGTGCAAGAATCATGTGACAACGACTTCATGAAGATTATTTGAGCCACAGCAAGGTTATGCCCTGAGCTCTTTCTCCCTGTCTCCGTGCTTGCCATGTAGTGTCCGCTTTGTTAGTCTCCAAAATTCAAGATTTGTCTCGGTGTTGTTCGCGTATTGTAAAGCATGCCTCCTGACACCCTCGGCAGCCGGCCGGTGGTGGATATCATTCTAAATATCGCTCCTATAACGCTATGTCGTCATTTATGTGATGTTCACCTCCTCAATATGACTGTCGTCGCTGTTATATTTTTGTATAGTGCAACACCACTGTCGTAAACTTACGCCATGTATCGGCGTCGATGTGAAATCTGCTGTGTGTATATTTTGCAGAGTCTCTTCAAAATCCGGAATAACTAAGCCCAGTTGTTCGAGGTGTGGAATATGTTTTCCTCGAGTGTTTACTGGTGTTCTCCACTCCGGTCTCGTCTAGTCCTTTTTCTACGTGCATGATGTTATATATATATCGTCGGTGCTCTGTAAAAAGGGCGATTACCCATAGAGATTTACATACATATTCGCCCTTTTTACAGAACACCGATGATATGTGTGTGTTCATATTTTTAAGGTAAATATTTATACTTTTAATATTCTAGAGGCTTTGCCCATAGGCTCGCTACGCTCGCTCCTCTGTTATGGCTAATAGCGAGATACATAGGTGTGATTCTCGGACAATGTAACAGCTTCCATCCATTTACTGTTGTCACCCTTAATGCGAAGGGCGTTTCATCACTGTTGAATTATCAGCTTTAAAATTCAATTAAATATCAAAATTTAAGATATAGACTTGAAATGAGGTTTATATGAATAAGAAAGCTTTCAGCATTCAGATGATGTAAATATTTTCTTTGTAAGATAAAAACTCGAGGAGCATCGATATTACATCCACATAGAGAACGATATTTCTTGAAAAACTATGTTTAATTTTTTTATGAAATATTAGTCTGTTTTAAAATATTTTTAAACAAATGAGGTCTTGTTTGAAAGAGAATGTCTGTAGTCTTAGATTGCAAAAAGATCAAAATTCTACGATCATTTTTTGGCGAGTTATCGTAATATGAAGATAAAAAAGTCAATACTTTCCCACAAAACATAAAATATAAAAAACTTAAAGTCCAACGAAGGTGAGACATGTCTTACGTTGGTCCCCCTATTTTTCTGTATCCGTTGGTATCGCTCTCGACCCCATACCACCAGCGGTTTCGGAGGAGAGAGCGTGACAAGCTTTTGACAGCGACAGCGGGAGTTACTTTTTTTTAGAATAGAGAGATAAATATTTTCTAAATTCAAATCTTATAAACAATCTTATACATTTATATATATGGCATTATTCATAAAATTATATACAGGTAAATAAACGAATGGATACAGATACTGACAATGCTCGCTAATTCATATTTTCAAAAGAGTAATGTTTAAAAAAAAGTTATTAATCTTAACAGAAAAATGCAAGAAATAACTATAATGATAAATCCAAGACTATAAAGTTCAAGAAAATAGACATCTTTTAAAGCTAAATTCCACGAAAGTGTTCAGCACTGCTGATAAGTTTTTGCAAGTGTTGCAAAGCATTTAATTTCGACACATCTCATCGATTTCTGGTTGTCACAGGCATATCTTTTCGTAAATTTTATCAGCACTTATTTTAATAGTTATGGATACAAGTAAAAAGTATAAAATATCGATTGTAAAACTGAGCTATGAAGTTAAATTTTACGAACTGATATCTCAAGCAAATAAAAAAAAAGTCAAATAAGTGCTCCACGAGCGATTTGCAAGTTTGAAACTTCGGGAAATGTTTTTCAGAAACCTCGATTTTCGCACTTTAATATGCAATATAAATATTGAAAGTATTTGATAGTCATATAGAAATGTATTTCTGAGGAGTATTTACGAAATAGTGAATATTTTTGTTTTGATTTAAGTTTGTCTCGTCTACGTTCGGACCACTTCTTTTCAAAAATATACAATACTGATTAAATGAATATATTTTTAGTTCAAATGTGATATAAAATCAGGAAAATAAATATAATCTTGGTGAATATTTCGTCATATTATGGATTTTATAGATGAGTGTCCTCTCGGGCGTTAGTGGCGGGAGGCCGTTGAGAACCTTTATGGCCCTGTATGAAATTACCCTGTATATACTTAATTTCTTCTCTTTTTAAGTTGTGCATTTATAATACAATTGCTGTTCCATTAGAAGTATATGTTAAAAAAATTTCTTTTACGTTTTATGCATTATTTCGGAGGTTATTTATGAGAAGGAAAGGTCAAACTTTTTCGGATCATCAATAACAATACAGACTTCTTCACCTTACACCATTTTCATCAGCGAATGAATGACTTCTCAGCAAAGTTCCATTATCGAATAGCTGGGAAAAACCTAAAAAGTTTTTTTCAAAGACGCAGGCAGCGTAAATATAAATCTTTCTTTTTATAACGATTTTCCTGAACGTAATTTTTTATTTGAGTTATCCTACCAGACTTCTCCTAACAAGCAATCATTTATTTACAAATATTTTCTCTTTTCGGGATTTTTTATTTCAATATATATCTACCGGGTGCGTCATAATTTCGTGTAATGTTCAAAAATTCATAATAAAAGAAGTAATGCTCGGAAAAAGTTTTTATTTGAGCCAATAAGATCAGAGGGACATTGGATTTTTTTCCATGTAAAAAAATAAAGTTTCCAAAAGTAACCGAAAGAGGACGCTCACACGTCATACTGAGACGTTTTATGCAAATCAGGCAAACTGAAACAGAAAATCAAAAAGGTCACAATAACATGAGACTGTGAATTTATTTTAGAGTAACAGATGTTCAACATTACTACCAGCACAAGGTAATAGACAAGTGAGGCGCTTCATTAAGCACATTACAGCTGATTGTAGCATCGATGGTAGCGACTGTCTGTAGAATGACATTTTTCAGTTCCATCAAAGTGGTTGGGGAGCCCCGGTACACACGAGACTTTAAGTATGCCCCCAACTAAAAATTTACCGGGATCAAGTCTGGTGATCGTGAGGGTCACTAAACCTTACAACCATGACGTATAATAGAACTCGGTCTTCAATGAGAGATTCCAACAGGAACGTCTTGATATCACGTGAAATGTGAGGCGGGGCACCATTCTGCATGAAATCGTCAACAATTAACGCATGTCTTTCCTGCAATGCAGGCTTAACGTGGTAACACAAAAGCCCCCTCTTTCGGCTACTTAAAGAAACTTTTTTTTACGTGGAAAAAAAGTCCAATGTCCCTCTGATCCTATTCGCGCAAACAGAAAATTTCCCCGAGCATTATTTCTTTTATTACGAATTTTTGAACTTTGCACGGATTTATGACGCACCCGGTATATATATATATATATATATATATATTGTACGAAAATATAAATCTGGAAATTTTTTGTCGCTTATCGTGAATACAGGGTTCCCACTTACATCCATTATACCCCCCTTAACTTCTAAACGATGACAGCTTAGGCCATAAAGTTGGTGTCTAGGTATGGTAAAAAAGGCTATGTGCTACTTGATGAGACAACTTACAACGCCATCTATAGGCAAATTTTGGAATTTGAATTTTTATCTCAAAAACGGTGCGAGATATGGGAAAAAGTCAATTTCAAAGTTGTTCAGCATTATCGATTTAGTAAGAAAAGACACCCTGCGCACATTAATACTCAAAATGGAATCTAAAAAATAAACATTTGTTTGGTCGTGATTTTCAACACTATGGCGTCGTTGCACCAATGTGCAGCGAGAAATCCAGTCCATAGTACAAATGTGTATAGTGTCTAATGGAGAGCATTTTCAGCAACATAAATAAATGATCCTGAAGATAGGGAAGTGTCTTAGTTTCCTTCTTCCACTCTCTATGATATGACAATTTTCGAAATCGTGGCCAAACAAACGTTCATTTTCGAAATTCTGTTTTAAGTGTTAATGCGCGCATGGTGTCTTTTCTTCCTAAATCGATGATGCCCAACAACTTTGCAACTGACTTTTTTCCCGTATCTCGAACCGTTTTTGAGATAAAAACGCTCATTCCAAAATTTGCCGATAGATGACGTTGTAAGTTGTCTCATCGAGTAGCGGATAGCCTTTTTACTATACATAGATACCAACTTTATGGCCTAAGCTGCCACCGTTTAGAAGTTAAGGGGGGGGGGTAACGGATATAGGTAGGAACCCTGTACATTTACTTTAAAAAAAATGACAACGCATGTAACCAGGTCAACTATCTTTTTCTCTTATATCTTAGCCTCAAAAAATGTTCAACTCTTTTCTTAAGTTTATTAGCATAGCGACAATTCCTTTCTCTCGACATCAGTCATCCGTAAGATATCCGTTCCGTCTTGAAACTGCTATCATCGCAAAAGCACTCAGTAATAACGACAAGCACGTTTTAATATTAAACAGGTCCTCAAATCTTCGAGAGCTCTCACATCAAAGTATATTTTCATATTCAGAAGCACGGCTAGATAAGTATTAAGACCCGCGAAGGAATTTAAAATATTCTAAACATTCTATACTTGACATAAGCTCTAACAACCTCACTGATGGGCAACTTTAATACTGAATATAATGCTCTTTTGGGGCGACTTTTGAGATAAGGCTTCAAATTACACGGGCATCTTATCTCTATGTCAGGGGTGGGGGAATATTCTGCATATGATCTCAAATGAGGTATAACATTCTCTTATTTATATGTCACATTTCTAGAGCTGTACTTGCGTATTTCGTTACGTGTAGAGTATATTTTTAAGATCCTATTTCGAAAACGAGTACACGTTAGAAATCTAATCGGAGTCTGAAAACAAACGTGTTATTCTACCATAAAATCTTCTTAATGGCGAGAAATTAGTCGGCACGCTACTTCATTAGCAGCCATAAGGGTTTGGATTTAATTACAGAGAACCACTCAATACTTTCTAGCCTGCGACTACTTTCTTGTGTTTTTCAGTGCTTCTTGGAGGCTTCTAACGAAAAGAGGAAATAAACCCTGGTGACAAAATAATCGTTTAAATAGGCCAAAAGTAAGTAAACCTAATAAAACTTTCTTATTTATTTCCTTAAGGCTACAGTTTCCTAACCCTATAGGATTCGCTCAATTCAATGTTAGCCTATAGAAAAAAATTGTCTACTATGTCTTTCGGACTTTATGGAAACGATTTTGTAATTTATTTTTGTCGTTTGCATTCAAAGATAAAAATTTGGCAACTTCAGAATAATCGTCTGCTACTGTTTTGTTTTGATTGGAATGTTAAATAAAGGATTTATTTTGGAAATGGGCTACTAAAATTGATAGATGTCTCGAAGGTTACGTACTGCGCTTTCCGAGGAGAAATATTCGAATCAACAAATTGTAAAGCGGTGTAAAAATTCTCGTTTATAACATTTTTTTAAGTACTTATAATATGTTAAATTTGAAAGTAAAATATGTCTAACTGAAAGTAAAAATGAAAACATAATCGGGAAACCTCATTCCAAGACTGTTCGAACGCAGGTAAATAACAAAAGATTGAAGTCTCTGATCCGAAAAGAAAAATCGCCGACTCAAAGATCCATTGTATCGAAACTAGGAATGTCTTCTAACACTGTAAGCAAAATCATTCACGAAGATTTGAAGTTAAAAAAGATGTTTAAACCTAAAGTTCACCTGCTTTTGCCAAAGCATATTGCTGAAAGAAAAACAAATGGTAGAAATGTATATGAAAAACACCTAGGTGCTGAAAAATGAAAATTTGTGGTAACACTCGATGAGGCATGGGTGATTTTAAGTGACTGAAATAAAAAAAGATCAATTTTCTAATGCTCAACTGACGGTAATTACCTACGAAATGGCTTTGTGAGTGTACAGAAAAGCTCCCTTAGAGATTCATTATAAGTTGCAGGATTTTGGTACAACGGCAAATTAAAAATCAAAAAGTCTAAGTAAAGCCAAAATTAATTTACTCTACTATCAGCAGAATATTTCCGAACCAATTTTTAAAGAAGAAATTCCAGCCTTATATTGAAAGGACATTGAGAAAGTTGAGTTTCATATGAACAAAGCCTCTAGTCACACGTCTAAATCAAATTCCGCTTATTTTATATAAAGAATCAGAAATAGGATTAAAATGTATCCCATTTAATGAAATACCTGTAAAATCACCTGACGCTTCTCCGATGGACTTTTGCGCTTTCGGTTTATTAAAACGAGCCTTAGTAAATCGGTATTCAAAAACACTAAACGGACTTTGGAAAACGGTCCAAGAGGAATGGGGTAAAATTAACATGACAGTACCAAGAAAAATTTTACTTTCGGGGAAAATCCGAGCTAGAGCTATTGTCAAGAACCATGGCTATCAGATAGGAGCAAATCGCCACTAAAATATGGTATTTATACATAAAACGTAACTATCAAAATCGTTTCTATAAAGTGTGAATGACCTTCTGTAATCAAATGAAAAATTGTATTTTCATGTAGCCTGAACGTTTCTGCATCTTGCAACATTATTCATTTTATAAATTTCGCCTACCAAAGGAATTTAAGAGCGTTTAAAACACACTTTACCAGTTATTTTCCCCGAAAAATTTTAATTTTAAAATATTATTTGCATTTTTAAAAATGCCCAAGGTGTAAAATTTCTCTCTTTATAACAGAGCACAATTTAAAAAAAATCTTTAAATCCAAGTCGGTAATCCTTGGACAAATTTTCTCCATGGGTTAATATTGAAATGAGCGAATCGAATAGGGTTAGTACACAGCAAGCCTTAACAAAGCAACGGGCTCCTATTGGGAGGAAATCCTTTATATACATTTAGTTTTGTTTTTTTAGTGTTTTATTACGACTGCAGCCAGTCAGTGAATCAGCGTTGTTGACGGATAGCGCAATAAGTGTCATGCCTTGGCCAGAATCAAAACCAGGTTCACAGGATGGTAACTAGCGCCACTAATCCCCGTACAGTGTGTGGAGGCACTTCATAAAACATCGCTACGTAAAGTTTAAAAAAATTAAACATTTTTAGTGAAGAGATACATGCCTACGATGGCTATCTAATTCTTTATTTACAACTTTTTTCATTTAATTACTCGTCTTTAAAAAGTAGGTGTATTATACATATTTTATTCATGTGTGATAACTTATGGAAGGGGCTTTATCTGAAGGGCTTGCGACAGGGAGACTCCCTCTCATGCCTTTTGTTTAACTTGGCTCTAGAAAATGGCTCTAGAAAATTGCTTTTGCGGATGATATTGATATCATTGGGCGAACTAGACAAGCTGTCGTTGAAGCTTTCGTTTCACTTGAGGATGCAGCGGGAAAGATGGGTCTAACCAACAATGAGGATAAAACAAAATTTATGATCGCAACAAATAAAAACATAGATACAGTCCCTCTGGAGATCAATAACTACACATTTGAGAATGTAGAACAATTTAAATACCTGGACTCAATGATCTCAAGCTACAATGATCTAAAAATTGAAAGTAAAAGCAGACCAGCCATGGCTAATAGATGTTTCTATGGCCTTAGAAACCAACTAAAATCCAAATTCATCAGCATTAAAACAAAAATAAGTCTATATAAGACCCCGATAAGACCTGTTGTTTTATACGGGAGTGAATGCTGGGCCCTGAACAGGGAAGAAGATCGTTTATTGATTTTTGAAAGAAAAATTTTGAGGAAGATTTTTGGACCAATTGTGCAAAACAACGTTTGGAGAATCAACTATAATCACGAAATATATAAAAAGTATGTCGAATCCGACATATTAAAGGTGGCAAAAGCATCTCGCATTAGGTGGCTAGGCTACATATTCAGATATGATTACACGTTTCCCATAAAAAAAGTCACTGCATTGTTTCACCTATCTGCAAAAATATTTATTTGTGAGTGGAAGGTCTACTGTTCGCCTCGAAATCAACAAATGCCTTACATGCAAAAACTTAAGGCAAGGTCATGCCAACAACTAATGGGAAACTTGCCTGTTGACAGAATTACCTAAGTACGACCTTTCTCAAAGGTGGGCATCGATTTTGCTGGACCCTTCTTAACCAGGCCAAGTGCCGCTAGGAGTAAACTGAGAATCAAATCATACATTAATGTTTTCATTTGCATGTGTACGAAGGCAGTACACATTGAAGTGATGACTGATCTATCTTCCCAGGCTCTTCTCGCTGCTCTACGACGATTCATTGGACGTTGGGGCCTTCCTACTGATATCTACTCAGATAACGGAAGGAATTTTGTGGGTGTCTCCAAATATTTGAAGGAGCTCTTTGCAATTCTACGACAGAGAGAAATCCAGGATTTCATTTCTAGTAATTCTATTACTTGGCATTTTATCTCTCCCTATTCCCCTCATTCTGGTGGCATATGGGAAGCGGCAGTAAAACTGACTAAAAATCATCTACTGAAAGTCAGTAAATCCAGTATTATCACCTTTGAGGAATTGTATACACTCATGTGCCAGATAGAGGCTTGTATAAATTCAAGGCCTCTAACTCCACTCTCTGCTGATCCATCAGACATCCGGGCTTTAACTCCTGGACATTTCATAGCCGGTGCCCCCCTATTAGATATTCCAGATTCATCGGAGTCTACAAATCTTCCTTTGAGTGCCAGGTGGAGTTTAATTCAAAAACAGAGGCAGCAGTTCTGGGAAAGATGGTCCCGAGACTATCTACATTATCTACAATAACGACCAAAGTGGACAGTACTCCAACCAAATCTACAAGTTGGAGACTTGGTCATTGTACATGATAGTGCCTGTCCTCCAATGGTATGGAGACTAGGCCGAATTACCGAGACTCACCCCGGTCCAGATAATCTGATTAGAGTGGTTTCCATCCGAACTCAAAACGGGGAAATTAAACGTCCCATTTCCAAGGTGGCACTACTAAATTCTGACAATTAAACTTTCCTGGGGGCGGAGAATGTTCAGCATTGCTTCACCTATCTTCCAAAACATGACAGCACATGAAAAATTGTTTTGTTTGTTTGTTTAAAAATTATTTATTATTTTTTAGAATTAATAGCTTAAAGATTAATATTTAAATTGGTAAATTACTTTCTAGATTTTTAAGAACTTTTGGAATAATTTATTTATACATTTATTGCTTTGAACCTAATAGAACTTTTATTATTTATTCTCTAATTGTAAAAAAAAGACCGATGCATGTTGGGTAATTTTTAATGCGGTTTGATTTTTAGTTGTTCTATGCTTAGAGTGGAATTTTCTCTTAAAAACGCTGTTGCTATTTATTCTATGTTATCTATTCATTCATTTTTTGAGAAATTCCAAATATTTATTTAAAAATCGGAACATCCAAGTTAACTGCTAAAATCACATTATTGCATTTTATTCTATAACTTATTTATAGCAAATAACTATGGATTTCCTAATATTCAACCACACCATTTTTGGTAAGTAAATTCTGCTTATTATTTAAAAATGAATTCCTATTGCATCGCAGTTATATTATTAAATTTCATTAACAAAATAAATCTGTTTTAACTAATTGAAAAGTTTTGTGTATTGTTCTTTTCTCTATTCTTTATGTCAGTTATCTATTTTTCTCTATTCTTAAATATTGTTCTTTTTATTTATTTTTCTCTATTAAATATTCTTAATGATCGTTCAGTCACCTTTTCAAATTTGGAGGGAAGGCGACGAAGAGGAAGACTCCCAACCAGTTGGTTACGTACTGACGGTACTTATAAGTACCACTTTCTTTAAACTCCTATAAAATGCCTTCTATTTGTATATTACTGACGGAACTGTAAAGGATCGATGCGTTAAACTTTCTTTATTCTTACTAGATAGCAGTAGCAGTTTTAATTAGCCAATTTTTGGATTAAAATTCATTTTAGCATCCGTTGTAGCGTTTGAAACAGACATTTTGTGAATCTCATTTTCTCTGAAACTTACATCTTAGGTACTCTAAAACTATTGAAGTTAAGTGAATGATCTTTTTTTCCATGTTTAATATGATCTTAGAGTATTATTTAGCATAGTTGTTTAGCTATATGACATTTATATGTTGTTTACCAAGTAAATTTCTTTCTGGTACTTATAAGTACCGTCAGTACTATGAGCATTGTAAAAACGTGGACTTAGTTATACAACAGAAAATTGGATATTTTTCTTTTGCAGTGCAGAAATGCTTCAAATATGGGCTTTTTACACTTTTGTGTTTATTTTTATGTTAATTAACAATGCTTGCTGAGACATCTTGGAAAATTCAAAGAAAAATTTGACATTTGATATAGATTTTTCAAATTTGGCAAGAAGTATTTTCATGCAACTACTGGAAAAATATGAATGCGGAATAAATAAGAATTAATATTCCTCAAAAAAAAAAAAAGAAGAAAAGAGATTTTTCAGTTCAAATGACATACAGCTTCAAAATAAAGGTTGCTATTGGCCAGCATTTCTGTCAAATCTAGATCTCTGCGAGCTTTGTGCACAAAATGCTGAAGTTTTTGAAAGTTCATTCAAAATGCAGCATATGTAATTTTTTTATGTGTAAATTTTTTTAAAAAATGTTTTTTTAATATAATGAAAGTTAAATTTTCATTATAGTATTTAAAATTGTTCTGCGTTTCAGAATAAATAATTATATAATTTTTTAAACATTCTGATTAATTTTCAAAGTCTGAAGATTTTTGCAATCCTATAATACTGGCGGAACTTTAAAGTACCACTTCAATTAACTGTTGGTAATTAATTAAATTTGAAGAAGGTGAGTAATTTTTTTATATTTATTTGTTAGTTAGTATTGAATTAACATAAATAAAAATTTATGTAAGTTTTCTTTTATTAATTCATAATGTGGTACATAAAAGGTTATAGCAAATAACTATGGATTTCCTAATATTCAACCACACCATTTTTGGTAAGTAAATTCTGCTTATTATTTAAAAATGAATTCCTATTGCATCGCAGTTATATTATTATAAATTTCATTAACAAAATAAATCTGTTTTAACTAATTGAAAAGTTTTGTGTATTGTTTTTTTCTCTATTCTTTGTCAGTTATCTATTTTTTTCTATTCTTAAATATTGTTCTTTTTATTTTTTTTCTCTATTAAATATTCTTAATGATCGTTCAGTCACCTTTTCAAATTTGGAGGGAAGGCGACGAAGGGGAACTCCCAACCAGTTGGTTGGATGAGGTAGAAAAGGAACTGTGGAGTGAATCGATGGAGGGCCATTGCATGGGATCGAGCGAGGTGGGAAAAATTGGTGAGACAGCCTTGGACTGTAACAGGCTGTAGTGCTAGCGAAGAAGAAGAAGATAACTTATCTATTAATTGTAATGTATTTATCTATTTAAAGAATTTCGTTATTTATGTAAGGTAAAACTTTAAAAAGAAAAAAAAAACAGGCAAATTCGATTTGGTTGAACCAATCCTTGCTGCGAAGCAGAAAGAACAGTACGCATCAATCTAGTGTTCTGATGTCTAAATTAAGTAAATATTATAGTATGCATGAACAATCTATTATTTAAGTTGCTAAACTAATTCTTTGGATAGTCCGTGAGAGAAACTACTCATCAATTTATTTCATTTATGTCTTAAACGAAAGATTTTAATCTACAGATGTGTAAAATTCGATTTTTGTAACCGCAATTTCTGTTAATTAGCGATAATTCACAATTGAATATAGTTTTCTGGGTATGCTCAGTGACAAGTTTAAATCTGGCTTTATATACTCACTAAGCACGAGGTAGCATAAATACAGTAATTTGTTTCTGCACATGCTCAGTGAAATGTTTAAATTTGGCTTTAGATACATACTAAGCACGAGGCCGCATAAACAAGTTAATTTGTTTATTCCGAGGAATCTCCCTAAATCTCTCTCTCTGTCATTTGTATATTTAATTGTGTTTGTGAGATATAGAATTAAACCTGACGGAATTTGCGCCGTTGAGTAACCATATTTCTTTTTATTGGGTTCAATAGTAATTTTTAAAAGTGTATTTCTCTATTATTAATATTATGATTTTCAAAATTTGGCAATGATGTGTTGAGAATAATTTGTGTATTACTACATTTATTTACTACCCAGCAGTCATGTTTTGACAGGTACCAACTAGTTGATAAATGAAATGTTATTCTATGTAAAAGTAAGTTTCGCACCATTTCCTAATGGATAAGGATGATTTGAGACATAGTTCAAGAATTGCAACACATTTTTGGGGCATGCTATATTTAACTAGAGAGAATGACTTAGCAAATAAAGAGAAAGTTATTACAAGTTACTTTTCCCTTTCAAACTAATTCTACAACACATGAATTTCTGAAATGTTGTACGTACAAATGTAGCCACATCTTCTGTATGATACATATAGAATTCTGTATTTTACAATACTTATAGCATTCTACGGGAACAAAATGTACTAAATCCCCGTCGGACCAAAAGTGCGGGCACAGAACTTATTGAATCATAATTAGTTATATTTTCTGATACGATACTTCTATCTTTGATGATAACATTTACCTAAATATGTTCTGGCATCTTGCGGGGCCACCAATAACAAACAAGTTTGACTTTGTGAAAATGTCTTTTGCAAAAACATTCCTCCTGTGGTTTTGAAGGTACAGAGATGGTTTGATAGCTACCTCTTAGAACACTGCAATTAGATAACATGGCACATTGGACTGATCGCTTAGTTCGACCTACCTGATATCTTTCGAAGTCAGCGTTACTTTTTAATGTGAGTGAAATTCAAGGTAATCGTCGTAACAAAGCAATTTGTATTACCACGTGGAACAAAATGATAAGTACAAGAGATCGCACCTAACGTAACACGCGTTCTAACACAAAGCTGTTTCATCCCTCTAAATTTCGGTTGGGAGACAAAACTTTTTTGTAAAATAAGATATCCCTTGAATGAGGTCAAATCTCTCACAAAATTGATTCTCTTTAAACTCGATTTTCTTTAACTTGAGCAATCCACTGATCTTTCAATCCTCGTAATCATATCCTCATAACGATGGTTATTGAGAGGCAGCCTTACAAGCTGGACGAGT
Source organism: Dolomedes plantarius (assembly GCA_907164885.2). Taxonomy (NCBI): domain Eukaryota; kingdom Metazoa; phylum Arthropoda; class Arachnida; order Araneae; family Dolomedidae; genus Dolomedes; species Dolomedes plantarius. Next base: position 172,038,513 of record OU015491.1, on the reverse strand, counting down.
TGAAGGCTTCTATATCACAAGCATTAATATGAATTGGTGCAAACAAAAGTTTGTGCTGCAGGAGCAAGTACAGGATCCTCATTTTTGCAATGTTGATTGAATACAATTCGAGCTCTTAAAAAGATAAGCATGACAAACAAACTACGGCATATAAGCTGAGCAAGCCTACTATAAAAGTCTGCCCTATTCATATTACACTGCTTGACAATTGCTAAGGAACAACTGATTTTTTTTCCAACTAGCGTTCCCGACAGCAGACTAATCACAGTACAATGAAATGCAGAGGGCGTAATAGGACAGGGCCTGTTATCTGTAAAAAGGCAGTGCACGAAAACTCTTTATTCATTTGAATGTTCATGCAGTTAGGTGTTTGACGATAATAGTGCCGTATGTTATTGGAAGTTATTTCTGTGAAAATCAGTGTGGAGTGGCTATAATTAAGTGCAAAATGTCTGCAATACAACATTTGATGCGTACGATGGTGGATGAGCAGTTGGACGGCGCGAAGCAGGACAAAGTGTCACTACTGTGGACAGAGTAATGGGAGTGGCAAAAAGTGTCATATCGCGATTTAAAAAGACCGAAGGTGGAAATGCTATGCGAAAGCATGTCGGTAGTCGTGGAACGAACACCACACCTAAAGAGGATCAATATGTATCCCTAGTGGCGAAAAGGAACAGCCATCTCACTCCTAGTCAGATAGCTGCAGACCTTGCAACCGCTACCGGTAAAAATGTATCAGCCAGAACCATTTCTAGGCGATTAAATCAAGTTGGTTTGTATGCACGGAAGCCTGTTCAATGCATCCCATTTCAACCACGCCATCGTCGAGAAAGATTACGTTAGTGTAAGGAACATATTGGTTGGGGTCAGCAACAGTGGTCCAGAGTGATGTTCTCTGACGAATCCCATTTCACCGTGACAAGTGATTCTGGCCACCAGTTAGTGTGGAGAGAGAGGAGAACACGTTATGCACCACAGAATGTTCAGGAACGTCATCGGTATGGCCAAGGCGTGATGGTGTGGGCAGGCATTATGCCCAATGGTAAAACACCGCTTCACATCTTTGAGCGAGGTACCGTTACATCGCAGCGGTATTGCAGAGAGATTGTTCTGGATCATGTTCGTCTTTTTAGGGGTGCGGTAGGTCCAGATCTTCTGTTTATGGACGACAATACGCGCCCATACAGGACCGCTGAAGTATCGGACGCACTAGAAATGAAAATATTAACGTATGACATGGCCTTCTAACTCCCCTGACCTAAATCTCATAGAGCATGCCTGGGATGCTCTTGGCAGACGTGTTTCGCAAAGAACTTGCCCTCCCCGAACCATGCAAGAACTAAAAATCACTTTGAGAGAGGAGTGGTACAATATCCCCCAAGGACTCCTCAATACTTTAGTAGACAGCATCAAAAACAGATATAAAATGTGCACTAGTGTCCGAGGAGGTAACACACCTTACTAAGGTACTCATAACTGTTTCATTCTGGCAGGAAGACCCCTTTTTCGTGGCTGTTTGGAAAGGCTCCAAAGAGCATCTTTTTTGTTTTCGTTTTCTTCTTTTTCCACGTGGCGTAATCTGTACCATTTTGCATAATAAATAATGTACAGTATCTCTACTAAATATGTAAGAAGTTTCATTTCTTCAATCAATGTATATTATGAAACATTCCGAAAAATGTGACTGTTCCTTAGAAATTGTCAAGCAGTGTAGTTTATAGTGAAAAACAATGTTTTATCTTATGAAAAAAGTAAACAACAGAGTAAATGTAATTTATTTCGATTATTGTTTATTGCATTTCTAGAAAATCGCCGCAATATTGCAAAAATGTGTTCCAATTAAAACAGGATTAGCCCTTGTTCATCAATTTTAAGTAAAGATGTAAACATTTTTGTGTCTCTTTTAGCTTTCCTAAAGAACAGTTCATGTTAGCAAATATGAAAAGGCGTCTTTTTAATTAAATTGCGATTTCTTGGATTAAGTGCTGATAAGTTTGTATTTTCCGAATGAAGACTTAAAATAAACTTAATACATAAAGTTTCAAGAAAATCATTTACTAATACGTTCTTATTTTTATCCTACAAATTTTCTTCATTTCTAATATTTTATTTGATTTTATGCATGATTTTAATGATATAATTTCAGTTTCTATATAAAATATTGCGATTACTTTTGGATTTTGAAGTGAGGTTTGTTTCGAGAGGAAGAAGGACATTATTTTAAACAGACGTCTTTAAAAACTTCAAGAACTTCATCTACATTGTTAGGTTTAGTTAAAATAATAATGCATTTTTACTTTTAATTCTTGATTTTTGTTATTGTTGTTGTTCAATACTTGAGAGCAGAAAAAATAAGCTCCAATGAATCACTTTAATCATAACTTTATGGCGATTCTTCTTCTAAAAATTATACAGAAAATAAACTAAATGGGCAAAAAGTCCTAATGCCTTACGACCAACAGCAAAAATTGGTGGGTTTCCTCAGCTACTGTAAAATATAAATAAAAAATAAAAATATTTTTATCGTTTCTTTCTGGCCATGTTATATGATGGGTGTAGAGACAATCTAGTTAGCATCACAGGCGTGATAACGCCATCTATCGCAATGTAAGTGGTATACTACGCAGAACGTCGGAGGTTACTGTAGATACCGGGCGTGTCTGGTATGTTCTTCGGAACTTTCAGATACCTTTGTCTAATTTTCATGTAAATAGTGTTCTTCTGTGCGTAAATTAGTTGTCCTGTGTTATTCCGGGCTTTGTTCTGTGTTATAATCTATATATATGCAAAACAGTTCCGTAACTGACTGACTGACTGATTGACTGACAGATAACGCACAGACCACACCGCTGGACCTAAAGGGCTGAAATTTTGTATGGTGCTTCTTATAGTGTAGGAGTGCTCTAAGAAAGATTTTTAAAAGTACTTCTCAGATTTTTTTAAATTAAATTTTAAGCTGTTTTTGTACATTTTTTAAGTTTCCATTTGAAATAATAATTTGAGGGTTATAAAAGTTATATCACGAGAAATATCATAGAAATTCCTTTAAAATGATATCTTTTTCGAATATTTACGTCCATTTTCTGATTTTTGGGGAATTTGTAAAGATAAATTTTTATAATTTAATTTATTAAATGCTGATCACGTAGTTTCTTCTCTTTTTGTGATGCTTCAAAATATTTTTTCGTCACGTGCATAACAACGAAATAAATTGACAAAGAAATATTGAAATACGGTAAAAGATAAAATTTAACCACTAGACTAATTGAGATGGAAGTTTTTAAAGAATTTATTTCTAATTAATATGTTTTATGAATATTGAACATACAAATTAATTGCATACTTTGACCGTTGTATTTAATTTGAATATTTTCCTTTACATTACTTTGTCTATAAACATTTCCATTACGATTTTTATAAACTTTTTTTACATCAATTGCGTACATTTATAGTTGTATTTATTATAATATATATTTTTGGCATTAATTGCATACATTGACCGTTGTATTTAATTCGAATGTACTCCTTAGCGAAGTACGGGTATCAGATAGTAAACTATATGTTTAAAGAGTTGATTCTCTATCGGATTAAAAATCTACACAACTCGGCAATCCTCATAATGGACCAATTGCGATACATTACGAGGATCACGTCATCTAATGCCTCGTTCACATTGCGACAGTCAGAGACAAAGTAACCTATCGAATTGTTTGCAGGCTTGCGATAGGTTAGATCTAAAAATGTTTAACCTATCACAAGCTTGCAAACGATTGGCCATAAATGTATTAGGTCTGCGAATGGTTGAATTTTTTCGACGCGAATAACGCTGAGCTGACGTATGATTTGTGAACAAGGCCTAAGGGGAATAATTTCATCCCGAATTGCAACGCAAGCACCACATTGCTTACTACAGGAGTTGAGCTATTGTACATTAATACAGAACTGGAAAATACTCTGTATGCTAAGTACACAAATCACTAAGTACACAAATCCCCTATAATTCATTTATATTGCTTCTAATGTTGGTATTTTTACGAAACTAAATCCAATATCTAAGATAAGTTTCATAGACTTTTAACTAGTTGCAATGTGCACTTGCGCACTCGGTTCATAACTGAAATTATTAATCACTGACATACCGGAATGCTGAGAAAGCTTAAACGCTTATAAAAAATTACTCTTTAGAAGTAAACTGAAAATTCAATTATAAAATGTCATTTATTATGTACATAACACATAACAAGTAAGTTAAATGATACACAGAACAATTTTATGAAATTTATCAAAAGCGTTTTATGAAGATACATGTCAAGGTTTTAAACATTAATCATACAGTATAATTCTATTTACATATATGTTCTTAAAATACACGCCGTATATCGGACAAACTGTATCATAAATAAAACAATAACTTAATGAAGATAAGAAGTATTTTTTTTTACTTTTCTGATCAAGCTTCTTTTTCACTTCAACGTCAAATATTAGAAAAGAAAATCGAATTCAGTATATAAATATGACTGTCAATAATATGATTATTACATTAATTTATATTTCTTTTGTGGTTTTATTAAATTTTAATGTAAGAAAAAAAGCAGTAAATTACCTATCATATGTAAGCGCATTTGATAGACTATTAATCAATAAATCATTAAATATAGTTGAAATGGACAAGTGACAGCCTTTTAAAAAATGTGTATGTTAGTATCTGTCACCCACGCATATTTTTTTTATCCATTTAGAATGACGATGACAACAGAATTTATACAAATGTCTCATAATTTTCTGCATACTTTTTTAGGAAAAATTATTGTATTCATGCCCTCATGAATATATTCATCTGAAGAAGAAAACGTTATCCGGCCATTCACTGACATTTACATTAAATTCAGCAGAAAGCACAGTCCAGAAGAGCTAAGTCTGCTCGTAGAGGGGAAATATACATTCTCGACTGTCTCCATAACGAACGAATTTCAATTACGGCTTACATTTAATTGCAGTAGTTAGGATTCCTCATCCCGTTTAATAATTCTAGTCAATTTTGTTTCTGAAAGCTGGGGAGATAAATCAATCGCAGCTATAAAAACTTTTTACATGGAGATCAAATGCACCCCAAAACTATTGTGACACGATCCAATTTTTTAAATGGAACTTACGCCCAAAACTGGATGGTAACATTAATCTTTCTTTGGGGAATTGCTGTGAAATTAAAAATGTGAAAGTTTTATGACATTTTACATAAAGTTTTCCTTGTATTTCCATAAACTCTTAGTACACTTTTTAGACCTGTCTGATCCAGTCTCTAATTTAGTACCTGAAATAGTAAGGACGAGTTTTTCAACCGTGTATTATTCTCTGTAGGAAAAAATTAAAAAAATTAAATTAATTCTTTCCTTGAATGTTTCCTTCATTTTCTATCGAATAAAATATGTTTGTAAAACTTTCGATTATTAGAGGTGTGAGTAAAAGCTGATTTAATACACGGTTTAAATAAAATAAATCTTTTCTAAGTTGTACACCAGAGGAAATACCAATTAAATTTCTATAGAGAACTTCCCTCAAATGATTTTGTCAGTTCTAAACATTGAAGCCAAACAAAAGTTGATATAAACGAATTCGTCATATTTGACTACGACGCTCTGGCTTCTGCAGTATTTTATAAATGGTCCATTTTTTAAGTCAGGAAAATAACAAGAATTGTCAACTATTAAGTCCAGTTTTAAGTAATATTGTAAAACAAAATTCGCACATTTAACACTTAACATATGATATCCACCCTAATCAAATCTACAGATCTAAAGTAAAGAGTGTTGTTGGCCACACAATTTGATTTAATCTTTCTCCTGTTTTGGTTATGGAATAGCACCTGTACAATAGATACCCGGAATGCTCCACTTGCAGATTTTTTCGGACTCATAGTCCTAAGTTATGAAGAATGTGTAGTCCTAAGGGACGCAAAAAATGTGCAGTCCTTTTAAATTATAAGCGACATCTTCTGGCCAATCTACCGATAAGATCTGTAAAAATGCGAAGCAGCTGACATGATGAGGCTGATAAGACTGTTGAGGACATAAGTAGCTGGAGGCACAATTGAAGATCTTCCGGAGGACATAAGCAAAGGGAAGAGACAATCTCTCGAGTCGTGCTTGAAGTTCGCACAGTGAGTCTGAACCAAAGGACCGCCAGCTTTAGTCACAATTTGCTCTCCTAGATCTGCAGCTTCTTTGCTGCATTTCTGCAGAACAGCCTGTCTCGTACACTCTTTATATCCATCAAATAAACTGAAAGGAGAAATAAAAATCAGAAATATTCATAAATTTTCAGGGAAAAATTTGATGCTTTATTAAGTCCTTTGTCTAGTGACATATCTACAATTATACAGTGGCGAAGAAGTATATCATTTGAGATTCAGAAGTTTATTATATTTTTCATAATCATCCTAATGTTATGTTTTTGATTTCTAAATTATGATTTTCTCGTTTATTACATTTACAGCATTTTCCTTGCGTTCGCCAAGTTCTACAGTGTGTTCTGTGATCTACCAATTTTAAATCTCTTTACACAGTTTAACAGTTCACGACTACGTGGTTGAAGCAAATTTACATTTCCATACTCAGTAGAGAGAATGTCTAATACGAAACAATGTCATTGGAACTTTTAAATAAGCTGATAGGAGAATCGACTTTGTCGGTGAATTTCAATTATAAATTTTCATCCATAAGTAAAATTATCTTACATAATGCAAAAGTCATGGTATGAATATCCATTTCTTAAAGCTGAAAGAATCTTTGGTCGAAAATGTAAGTTTGTTAGTTTAGTTTGAAAACGTAACCATTTAACACACCTTCGTGGTGGTAGGTGCCTACAGTAGAAATCCCTGCCAAATTGAAAAAAAAGCAGTGTTATATATCTACGATACCCGGTATAAAGGGCTTAAGTCAAACATAGTGATTTTTAGAAACTGGTTAGTATTGATAATAAAAAATATATTCACTTGCATAAAAGGCTGAGGTCTATAAATATTGTATACAATATTACATTTCTTGTTTCATAATCAAATTTTCATTCCAGCCAAAAGATTTTTTTATCAATACAAACAAGTATCTAAAAATCACTGTTTTTGACCTAAGCCCTTTATAACGGGCATCATAAATATTATTCTCATATCCATTACAGAAGAGTAGTAAATAATACTCTGTACCAACGAACTATATCTTGCCGTATTAACTGCTCATTTATACCAGTTAATCCTTTCGATAGTTAAAAGGAGGGGAGTTCTTTTAACGTCAGTGCATAAATTGGAACATATATTTTTAGCCTTACGTATACAATGTACATTCCTAAATTGGATTTGAAAAGATTATACATGGCATTATTGCAAAAACAAGTTTAATATTTCAAATAAGTACCATTATATTTTAGTCAACGTATCCATCACATTTTGCAATCATAAAAGTGGCTTTATAATTAAATTACATATCTGAAATTTTAAAAAATTCAAATCTTTTGGAACGTGAAAAATAATATTTACCAAAAGGCTTTCTTTAACATTTCTTGTGTTTCAGTGTAAATTTTGTTTTTCAAGTTAAATAGAATTTATTGCATTTCTGCTATTCCTCCAAAATGTCTATTCTCATTTTTAGTGAGATGATAAAAATATTTTTTAATTTTGTATACATATTTTATGGAAAGCAAAAACGAAGTATTCGATCCGTGAATAGCCAGCTAATAAAATCTATTAATATAGACTTTTTCTTTATATTTTAATATTTTGAATGTTTTTTTAAATTAGTGAATAAGCCTTACGTAATAACCTTTTATTTATTCTTTACTTATATTTTTTACAAAGTTTTCTCCAACTTGTCAAGCATTTTGGGTTTCCATATAAACAGCTCTGGTGGATGTGAAGTTCCGTTGATGTAGGGTTATTAAAGTTCTTTAAAATTACTTGACACCCATTACGGACGCCTCAAAAGCTCAGCGCATCGTTTGAAATTTACAACCTTCTTCTACTAGTCCATCACAGCGAACAAATCCCTCTTTTGTATAAATTCTTACGACAACAATAACCAGTATTTTCTTAGGACTCAAATCCCACTATACAGAGAATGGCCGTAGTAATAGAGGCCAAGAGGAAGCAATGTCATATATGGATGTTTAAATAATTTTTTTCAAATGGTTAATTGACGAAAGTAAGGTACCTAGTTTTTATACAAACACCCAAAGTCAAAATCAGAACACTGCTCGAATTCACAAATACAAAATGTGTTCTTACCAACAGGATTTCCTTAATCTGTCTTTGACTAGCATATCCAATTTCTTTGCTGATTCCTGCTGTTGTAAGTAATTATCAGCGCACATGCGGTAATCTTCACTCAGATTTTGGTAACAGCTTGCGTGTACAAGGTACTCTGAAACAGTTAAAATCAATCGTTAGAAAAACGTATTATACATAGCACTGATACATAAGAACATGAATGTCTCTAACTGTCAATTACCTTAAAATGCAAATTGAAAATAATAGATCTGACTGATAGAAAATTTTAAACGACGTTTTTTAAATGGGTAGAAAACACTACTTTGGGGCGTTCCCTCTAATTTTTTTCCAATGCAGAAGGAATTGTCTTTTGATAGTGGGTACTTCTTCATCTAACATTGGCCCATGCAGATCCGCGAAGTTTTTGCTGACTACTTCTTTTATTACAGGAGCACCATTTTGAGGTGAGCCAGCATCACGACAACGACCAAGCCTTATTCGGGATTTGAACCCAAGCACACAGCACGGAAGTGTAGGACGCTATCCACTATACCAGGGATGGCCAACCGTTCGATCGCGATCGACCGGTTGATCTTCAACATGAGTTTAGTCGATCACGATCTATAATTTCAAAACTATATGGACTATGTTAGTGATAAGCGGCTCATTATCCATTTAAAAAATATAAACTAGTCGATCGCCGAATAAAAAATTATAGAAAAATCGATCGCCAACTAAAAAAGGTTGGTCAGCCCTGCACTATGCCACGTGGGCGGCCTTCCGACGGTAGTTTAAATTAGTTATTGTACTTCCCTGTGAAATACAATAACAAATTTAAAGTGTAAGCTCCGAAAGACTCCTTTCCCCATTACATAGCTAGCATAAATTTTGAATCACCATTGACTGAGTCACGCTATGAAAGGAAGAAGATAGTCTCTGAATGCACATTTTAAGAAGGTAAGTATAAAAGGCTAGTTTGTAGTCTGATAAACTTTCTTCGTATTTTAACAAACGGCTTTAAAGACTGAAAGATGAATTTAATTTTCCCTACATTTGATGCACTTTTGGTACTGAATCTGTTCTCAATTAAGTATTTAGATTTGTGCATCAAATTCTACATCAACACGGTAACAGTAATTAACATGTTTTGTAGAATTCGTGGTTCAGTTGATGAAGAAACTAGAATGCTGTAAACTCGTGAAACATAACTTTATTTCTAAACTGTGGCTATTAGGTGCCGAACCTTACTATCAAACATCACATGAAACAAATATTCGAACTCCTCGTTCCCGCAAGTGACTACTACTTTTGTAGCAGTCAGAGATTGCTTTCTGCGCCCTCTCCTGGCAAGAGTTAAAGAATATTTAACATCCTCCTCACCTGAACTTGGAAAGTTCACTTATTACATGAAATTAAAGCAATAATAAAAAATTAATATATTCAAATAAGATACATAATTTTGGTTAAATTGCCAAATAAATTAGAATACTATAATAAACTGTATACATACATAAATATCATAGAAAAAGAACTATTATAAATGCAATTTCAATTAAACAAACAATCATCATTAACTAAATGAACATTCAAAAGTTAATATAAAAGAGTATACTCATTCAGTAATCTCTAAATTATATAAGAGTTGAACAGCTTCCTTAAAACACCTTTTGAAGTTTTACAAAACATGCTCGAGTAAGTCCGTCTCTGCCTTGTATAATTTCTCTGATTATACCTAAGTCCCAAAAAAATTTGGATTTTTCGGTTCCTTCAACGAGCACAACGTCTCCGACTTGTAGATTTCGATGTTTGACTGGAACTGTAAAATTGTAAGAGATTTTAAGTTCATTAAATATTGGGTTTTCCATTTGAACCATAACTGATGAATTAACTTCATTTGATAAGCTTTCCTTTTGATCAGAGATTCTTAGTAGACAATTTATTTTCTAATTGAAGGAAGTAATCGGATATTTAATTTCCTTTTACCGAAATTTAAAAACTGAGCGGGTGTTAATGGGAATGGTTCATTAAAGTCGTCATACACATACGTTAAAGGTCGCAAATTTATCATCATTTCAATTTCCGATAGTATAGTTGTAATTCTTCGAAACTTAATTGAGCTCGACCAAGGATTTTTCGAAGCGGGTCTTTAATGGATTTTACTAATCGTTCGTAAAATCCTCCCCACCATGGAGCTCTTTCGATGATGAATTTCCACGTTATGCCTTTAATAGCGATAAAGTCCAAAACCTGTTGATCTTTAAGAACCCTTTTGAACAGCTGAGTTCTTTATTAGCACTTTTGAAGGATTTGGCATTATCTGAATATATAACACTGCAAGTACCACGTCGTGACATAAACCTTCGAAATGCAAGCAAAAACGATTTAGTGGTCATATTTGATACAATTCCAAATGCATTGCTCTTGTTATAGCACAAGTGAACAAAACAATGTAAGATTTAGAAATTTCTTTCCCACATTTTACGAATACTGGTCCAGCAAAGTCACACATACGTCGAACGGACGTTTCTGAAATTCGGTCCTTCGGCAGTTGACCAGTGAGTTGATTTTGAGGTTTTGCTGAATATTTCTTGCAAATTAGGCATTTGCCTTATACTCGTTTAACTGCTTGGCGTCCCTTTGATCCAAAATTTCTGTCTAATTTTGACTAAAGTGGCTGAAACTCCACCATGGAATATTTCTTCATGCTCTCGCTTAATAAGTAATTCGTAAATTTTTGATTTCTTGGGATAAGGATAGGATGTTTCTCATCTAAACTATAATCCTTGCTTCTAACCTTCCCTTTATTCTCAATATATTATTTTCATCAAGAAAAGGAACTAAAGTAAATAGCGTAGATTTCGGGAAATTTCCTTGTTCATTTGCAGAGCTCTGATTTCATGACAAAACTTACTTCTTGAACTCTAATCCAAAATTCTTCTATCTTCTCAATTCAAAACTTGAAAGAGGACCCTTATCTGCTGTTAATTTGCGGGATCTCATACTAAATCGATATATCCAAGCCGTTATTCTAATGAGGCTTAAAAGTTTACTGTACTTAGAAATGTCCATAAAATCCTTACCTTCAATTATACAGTCATTTACTGAAACAGTACTTCGGTATTCTAGATCCTGTACATCAACATTTATCCTTTCGGGTACTGGCCACAGTTTCATGGAATGTGTAAGCCATTCCGGTCCATTCCACCACAGATTTTCCTTTAGAATAGATAAAGAATCTAAACCCTTCGTCAAGAAATCAGCTGGATTTCCTTTCCACTGCAGTGTCTCCAGTTTTGGGGATCACTAATAGATTGCATTTCTGAAACACGATTGGAAATAAAAGGCTTCCAGTTCCTAGGATGGCCCTTTATCCAGTGTAGTACTATAGTTGAATCCGTCCACAAGAAAACTGTTTGGCAATATTCAGGCAGTAATTTTATCAAATAGTTCAACTCTTGCGGCAATGACCGCTCTAGTAGCTCTAGACGAGGCAAAGTTACTTGTTTCAAAGGGGCAACTCTGCTTTTGGATAGAATAAAGCTAGTTTTCACTTTATCATTCACTAAGTAACGAAAATACGCTACTGCACCATACGCTTTAGGATTAGCGTCACAAAAGACATGAATGGAAACGTTAGAAACCAAAGGTTCTGCAAAATATTCCTGCTAATAGAGAGTTCATTCAAAGTCTGTATTTCAGAGCACCATTCTTCCCATTTACATTTTATATCATTAGGAAGATCGTCATCCCAATCTAGTCCTCGATGCCAGACCTCTTGTAATAGAATTTTTATTCTGACAATAAATGGTGAAATAAATCCTACTGGATCATACAGTTTTGCTACTGTATGTAACATTGATCTTTTGGTGCTTTTATTTGGGTCTAACGAACTTGTCAAGGAATTAACATCTAATTTCAACATCATTATCATGATTCCACTTAATTCCTAAAATTTTAGTTTCGTTAACATCACTATTTATATTGCAAACATTATCTTTAACCCACAAGGCTTTTAATCCATTCGAATTTGATTCAAACTTTCTTAAGTTCATTCCTGCTTGGTTAAATATTTTAACCGCGTCGCAAGACAATTGATATGCGTCCTTTAAACTCTTAGCACCATAAAAGATCATCAACATAAATGGAAGTATTTAACATTTCAAAACATTTGAAGTTTTCTTTGTCATAATTTTTAATTGGTGTTTAATTGTTGCACCTAATAAAAAGGGGGATATCGTGCACCCAAATGGCACGCGTGTCATTTGCAAAATTCTATAATCTTTAGTCGTCTGGTCCTCAGCAAACCATAAAAATTTTAAATACTTTCTATGTTCCTCAGCAATACTTATCATTAGAAATGCCTTTTCAATATCTGCACAAAAAGCGATTTCATGCACTCTAAATCTCAAAATGATATCCAATATTGGGGTTTAAATTTGGTCCTACCTCTAAATAATAAGAGATTTGTTGCCTTTTCTTTTTGAGCTAAGTTAAATACAATACGCACACGAGAAGTTTGTTTATCCTCTCTAATTATGGCTCGATGGGGCATAAAGTACTCCTTTTCATTTTCGAATTGATCCAATATGATTTCCATCTATTGTTCCTCTACCCTATGATCTGTTTTTAATTTTTCATTTAACTCTTCAAATCGCCTTTTAGCCAATCCAAAATTATTTCTAATTCTTCAGATTCTGTTTCCAAATTAATCGCGTTTCATATCTACCATTTTTGTACTGCAAATCCTTTTAGAATTGACTAATGATTTCTTTATCCCTTTTAGATAACTCGTTGCTTTCCGACTTTATTCCAAGGAATCTAATTCCCAAAACACACTTAAATCTTTTAGTACTACCTCATTGCTTACATTAATTTTATTTACAATTGCAGCATTTCTACTTGGCACTTTTTCTCAACTCCGGTAATTACCCAACCGAAAATAGTGCTCACTGCGTTAAGCTTTTGTTTACGGGAATTCTGAGATTGGTCATAATGTTCCAGAATACGTCGGCGCCTACTAGTACCCTACATCTAACAAACCATCTCCTGTGAGGGGATCCGCGAGTTCTAACCCACTTGACTTCATGAATTGCTGTATATTACACTAACGGTATTTATGGGTGTGCAGCGATTACATCGGTTACCAACGCCTCAAAAGAGAGATTTTGTTTTCAATGTTTCTCCCCTTTAACTCTACTACAACTACAGGATATATTTTACTGGCGCATTTTTACTTCCAAAGGCGTAAACTGACAATTTTTCTTTCCGTATCGGCTTCAAATTTAAATCGTTGACTAATCTTTCATTTATAAAGGATCTTTGACTACCACTATCTAAAAGAATTCTAGTTAATTTTGTTTTAGTTTTTGAACAAGCAAAAACTGTACACGTTTCAATAAACATTGCTGACACTATTAACATTAGTATTACACTGAGAAACTGAAATATTTTCACTAGAATTTTGTGGGGTTATCAAGTTTGAAACTAAGCCTTTATCTTCCTTATTACAGCTATCATTCGTACTAATTTGGTTTTCAGATACAATCGGATTTTCTGAGTCCCTGCTACTTAACGTTAATTTTAAATTATCGTACGTACAAATCGATTCATGATGATTTTTACTATTACATTTGCCACATTTAATATTAACACGACAATTACGACTCAAATGATACTTCTTAAAGCATCTATTTTCATATTTCAATCTTGAAATTTTATCATTACATAAGACCTTATTGCATTTTATAGATAAATGATTACCTGTACAGAAGATGCATGCCTCTTGCACCTGATTTTGAATGTAGCAAGTGTAGGTGTATTCTTAGATGACTTATAATTACTATATTGCGGTTTATTAGGATAAGCAACCGGCGTAGCCTTCTTTTCACCAACAATCAATAAGGATGCTTCCCTGCATGTATTTCTGTTTTGATAAATTCAATCAATTCTGAAATATTGACATCGCTTTTAGAGCTTTTACTTCTATTGAATTCTAATACTAAATCGGTAGGAATTTATTTCAATAAGATAGGGATTAACAAGTGGCCATAAGAACCAGATGTTACATTCATCCCTTCCAAATTTCTAATAGATATTTCCAATTCATCATACAATTTACGTAACGCCCTTACATTCGCTGAATTTTTAACTGCTTCTAAGTTCAATATTTGTTCATGAAAGAATTAATTAAAACTGTTTCCTACCATACCTATCCTTTATCAGTTTTACGCAGTTATCATAATTTTTACCTGTAAGCTCAAACCCAGAAACAACATTAGATGCTTGACCGATAAGAACGATTTTAGGTAGGCAAATTTTTCAGTTTTTGAAAGGGAATCATTTGAATGAATAGTACTTTCAAAGTTATTCCAAAATTCGGTAAAGCGTTTAGGGTCGCCTCCAAATTTCTCAATAGTCAGCTTTGGAAGTTTAATCGAACTTGAAATACTTAAAGTTTGATTAGAATTTTCAAAGTTTGCGCTTCAGATCGTCTAGACTCAACATTTCCTTTTTTTAGTGTACGAATAATTTTCTTCAAAAATCTTGTGCAATTATCTGATATTCTTCACTAGAAACCACCTCATCTTCTAATAAATCTAATTTAATTAATTCCTGAATTTCCTTATCAAGCAATTTAAACTATCAGCCTTCTCAACCAAAATATCATATGATTCTTGCAATTCATCAAAATTTAATTTTCTGTTGACTGAAAACAACTTTCTACTTTACTAATAACCTTCGTGGTTAACATTCTAACAGTACTACGTTTTTTAATTAACCTTTCTAAATTGCTCTTATCTTGCGACATTTTAATGCTAGAGCTGAGTACACATGAAATATCTTCAATAATAGCAACACTTAGTACGTTCCACTAGCTACACTTATATTTCAAAGTTAAACCAACAAACCTTGAGCCATACTGCAATATCCTTACGAGTTTGCATTCACGTTCTTATACTTCTTCCTTGTCACTATTTCTTGTTCCCGGAAAGATGCACCAAAGATTTTGTAGAATCCGTGGTTCAGTTGATGAAGAAACTACAATGCTGTAAACTCGTGAAACATAGCAACTTTATTTCTAAACTGTGGCTATTATTAGGTGCCGAACCTTACTATCAAACATCACATGAAACAAACATTCGAACTCCTCGTTCCCGCAGGTGACTCCTACTTTTGTAGCAGTCAGAGATTGCTTTCTGCGCCCTCTCCTGGCAACAGTTAAAGAATATTTAACAACATGTATAACAAAAGAAATGAATTATTACACGTATCAAAAATCTAATTTACAGTACATCAACTTGTCATAGTGCATCAGCTTGTCATTTGATGTACTAAGTTACGATACATCCGTAAACCAAAAAGTTCTTCTATGAGGCCAGAGAGGGTTGGTGAAGATACGATCTCCCCAGATGTCACCCCTGGGGTGTTAGGTCAAAATTGAGGTGGTACATGGCTAAGTCGGATTCCGATCCTTGTGTATTATAAATCGGAACCACACACCTCAGCCCTCAAACCTATATGGCCCTGGTCTGGATTACTTACGGCCAGGGAGCATAAGCAACAACTACAACAACATTACTGTGGTATGTGGGTACTAAATTATCTATTTTCTTGATCCGCATAAAAAGAATTCCTCAAGCACATTTTTTTATATTTGATTTCATTAACTTAGTAAATTTAAATAAGAATTTTGCTGTACGTTCTTTTGACTGGACAGTTGTTTCTGTAGTTTAGTATTATCAAATAAATTTACGTTTCGTTAATGTCTTCTTAAATTATTGGATATTATATCGTGTTTGCTGTTCAAAGGGCGTTAAGTCCAAAATGGGCTAAAATGAGTTATCAAACCACGCATGTTTGAAACATCAAGAGCTACTGCAGGGTACAGAAAGCTAAGTTCCAATTCCACTCCTAAATTATTATTAATCAGGGAAAATTTGGGATATGTGAAACAAATCACAAACATGTTAGTTTTAAAGGGTTATGTGCCAATCAAGGACTTAACACTCTTTACTCAAGAAAAAAAAATGGAAAAAAATTTACTTCATTAAAAATTAAAAATTAAACTAAAAAACTGACTTTAAAAAAGCCGTTTTTTTCAATCCCGTTTTTCTCAAAACTACGATTTTGTACTTGACGCTCTGTGCATTGCAAACACAGATATATAACTCAGGTTTCTTGTTGTTATGATTTGATTGTAGCAATAATTACACAGTGTTCTTAAAAATGCAATACAGCCGTCCACATTTTTCTTCTGTTTCCACGTTTGTTAAATGATGAACAGGACCCGAAAAGAAACAAGGCCATACGGGAAATTAACCTTCCTCGCAAGGTTTGGTTTGGTTTAAAGCGCTACGGTCAATTTTCTACACGAGGGATAATTTTACCGTGACCTACTGTCTGAATCAATTCCGAACAGTGTGGCGAATTAAAATAATTCGCACAAATAAAATCTCCGCAGCTGACACCGCTGCACCCATTGTACCTGTCGAAGCCGACCAGCACACATTGTACCTGTCCCAGCTGACCAGCACCCATCGTACCTGTCGCAGGTGAGGGTAAACTGGGTAGAAAAGAGATTGCTCAAATAAATTCTCCGCAAATGCTTACACCGCTGCACCGCTAACCCGCCTCCATTGTACGTGGCAGGTGAGGGTAAACTCAGACGGGATACCAGACTGTTTGCAAAACGTGACATCTAGGCTGAATAGGAATTCGCCACGGCTCGCCAGATTGATGACGCGAGACCACCCCGAAGACTGGGAAGTTACAAGAATTGCAGCTTGCGTTCCAGCAAATCAAAAGTCTCAAAAATGACATCACCAGAGACGAGTTCTCTGTATGAAGCACCAAAGTCCAAAATAAGACGAGAGGGCTAGAAAAAGTTAGTTTGCGATCTCCCTTGCTGAGAGAACTTCTCCGACCATCCAGGGTCGAGGTAGCTATAACGCGGACTTGTGAAATCAGCGGTCATAATCTCAAGACGAGATTTTTTGGCTTCAGTTAGGAAGCTTGGTATTCTATTTTTTTGGAAGGTATCTCAAGACGAGATATCTGTCCCGATCGTCTTGGTTATAGAGACTTACCTCGCAGTCATCCGCTCTGCCGATAAAGTAATCGAGGGCCCTGCCGGACTCGATATTGATGTGATAAGTGAGCTAATTCCTCTGACAGCTCATCCTAAAGGACTCAGAGACTATCTAACTCGCCATTGTTCCTGTAACCTATTTACGGTGCATCACTCATCAATCTTTCTTCAACTATTTTTGTAATAAAGTAACTCTTTTAATTTACTTGGCTGTAACATTAGTTGAGTTGATCGCTACCTCGATCAATACGTCACAACAGCTACAAATGCTCATGCCAATAGTGGGACTGATACCCTGAGACTCTGGCAAGCACCCTAATTATTTGGCTATCGTCCGCCCCTCTCCGACGTGGTTTGACTGAGGGGGAAACCAGTCCGTGCTCAAACATAGCATAAAATCAAAGGCCAACGTGTAAGGAACACTAAGAAAGCTCACAAGAACGCAAGATCCAAATGCAAAACAAAAGCGAATTGGAAAGGGAAAAAAGGTACAAGCCGAAACAAAACGACATAACAAAAAGAGAGGAATAAAAGTGAAATCTCTCATTTCAGATGGAAATACAGCAAACTAGTGATTTATCGAAAACTCGTGAACAAAAACGGCATCGGAACAATAACTACATAAGATTAATCGGGCCTAAGAAACTGTTGAAAGTTAGAGAAGCACGGAAGTAACCCTAAAGCGCGGAGGAACATTGAGATAATTATGTTCACGACACAACATTGTGATAGAGACGTACCACAAAACAAAGTGGAAAAACTTCGAAAAATGTAATTTAAAACAATAAATAAATACACAAATAAATAAATGAAAATAATGCTGATCCTAGCAAACTTTAATATAATATAGGTATTCACAAACCGGGCAAGTGATCAGTCGATAGATTATCTATTTATATATAAATGTATGTGGTGTGTATGTATGTTCCAGCATAACTCTGGAACCGCCTGAAGCAATTTCAGCTAAACTGGTACACATAAGACTTACAATCTTAGAAGAAATACTGTAGGAGTAAGGACGCATCTAGCACCCCTAGGATGGGGTTGGAAAGGGGAAATATGTAAATATAATTGAAAACGACTGATATTAGTGTCGAAATCCAGAGATTTCAGTGTCGCTGAGATGAAGTGACACTCCTGATGCCTTTTAAGTCCACGTTCAGCCCGATCGGCATGGGGGAGATGAGAAGGGGTGGAAAAATAAAATGTCCAAAATACCCGGCAAAGCCCGGAAAAAGACAGCTAATAATCTAAACGATAGGGCGAAATCTCTTAGGGTTTATAAAAAAATGTTTACTTGTTAGTAATCTATCCAACATCTTTTGTTTGCTTGTACCTGAGGATTCTCTCCTGGGTTAATTTTATGCATAATCAATTAGATATTACAAGCGAAACTGAAAGATTCCATACACATAATAAAATCAATATTGTTTACCTTGTTCCAATTCACGGTAATACTAGTAGTTCTAAGAATAAAAAACCTAGAGATTACAAATTTACTCACTGGCATTAAAAAATGTCGCCCAACCTTGGAAGGCATGTAGAGTTTTTTTGTTTTCACAGTTCTTCATCACACACTGAGTGGCAAATCAAAATACGTGAGTTGTTTTTAGAGAAGAGATTCGATCTCCAGGAGTGAATAATATGTGTATCTGATTTGTATCTTTTAAAAGTTAAAAACTACGCGAACGTGAACATTAGTGGTTTATGCCTAAATTAGTAGCCTTACATGTTCGGAAATTCTTGAAGGAAAATCTTGGACTTATTATAGGAAAGAATTTACTCTGAAACATTTATAACAATTTAACAGTATCAGGAGTTAGTATTACATATCGCTCACTCCTTTCAACAACGTCATATCTCAAGAAACAAGATTTTTCAGGAGAGTGATTTGAAAGTGAAAGTACGTTGAAATGTATTGAAAATAAATTTCAGTTCTGCTCTCTAGCGGCTAAATATTGAGCGGTGAGATATAACCGATCTTGTAGGGATATACTATTCTTTCAGGGCATTCTGAAAAAAGCATAACTAAAATCGCCGATTTTTGAGATATGAACGTTGTTGTTGAAAGGAGTGAACGAGCATAAATATGTAAGTTAAGTATTATCTCTAGCACTGGGGGAAAAATCAAGGATAAATTAATCTGGTCCTAATCTCCAGTTCATTACTGTATATAAAAAAAGAAAATTTAATTCTAAATTATGCGAAATAAACTACGTTTACGAAAGTCTGAATCTTCTGTGCATAGGTCCTCAAGTAACTGCTGGGCTCCACTAGTACGTGTACGGTAGAGGTCTCTCTGAGTCGTGTCAAAGCATCGCCCCGTAAAATTGTTCAACGCACTGCATGGCTCCTTGCAAGTGACTGCAACACGAGCAAAATTTAAATTAGAGGGCTAAATTAGCAAATTTACACTGATGCCGAGAAAACGAATAAATGCATGATACCACTATATTATATTCGATTATGCAGTTTATTTATTAAACAAACAAAACTACATATTGACTTTACAAACAGCTGCAGTTATTTATTTTCACTGGGAAAACAAGGAAAAATAAAATAAACCTAAAAACATTATATATATTATATCTATATATATATATATATATTATAGATACTAGTGAAAACCCGCGCTTCGCTACGAAGTACATTCAAATTAAATACAACGGTAAATGTATGCAATTGATGCCAATCTATAGATATATATTTATAATAATGCGATGATCAATGTATACAATTGATGATAATATATATCTATATATATATATATATATCATATATATACATATATATATATACATATATATACATATATATACTACTATATATCCATACATTATATACATATATATACCATCTATATATATATATATATATATATAATAATATATATATATATATATATATATATATATATATATATATATACAGTGGAATCTCGATCGATCGTTTTCGATCCATCGTTTTCAGTATTTGTTGTTCATTTTATCCAGTCCCAAAGATCATATTGCTTTGTTATGTTTCCGAATCTATCGTTTTCCCGCATTTATCGTTCATTCAATCGGTCCCTTGAAAACGATAGATCGAGATGCCACTGTATATATATATTTATAAAAACATCTTAAGGGATATTTATTTTTTTTGATAATATCAATCGCTCTGCTGCATTAGAAAGAAAAAATATTTTTTTGTCTATTTAGTTGTTATGCACGTGACGATAAATTTATTTAAAGTACCTAAAGAGTAATCACGTGATCAGCATTTAATAAATTGAATTCTAAAAATTA
>OU015491.1:171875381-172012881 GCA_907164885.2 Dolomedes plantarius | reverse complement strand
AGAAGACCTGCGGGGGCTGTATAACCTGCAGAGAAAGCCTTTAGTTATATATCCCCAACTTCATTTTCATCTTGACCTTCCTGTATGGGACTTTGACTTAATTCTTATTCTATTGTTCAAGCGACATTATTTGAAAATTCCTTTGCTTTTTTTCTCAAAGAGGTCGCATAGAGGTGAAATTTGAAAGAAGGATTTATGCTTTTGTATTGCAAAGTAGTATAAAAATGAGAGTTTTGCAACAGGAGCAGAGGGGAGGAGCTTAAAGTGGGCGGAGCTAATTGAGTGACGTGGACCAATCAGAGTGCAGCTGGCCACCTGGCGGTCGAGTGGGACCAATCAGGAGAGGGCAGCGCTGCTATCGCCCCCTAGCGGGAAAGAGTGGAACCTTGTAGTTCAGCAGAATCTTGAAGAGAGTATGTGCTCCGCGGAGCGCCACCTATAGGTCAAATAGGGAACTAAATTTCGTACAAGGATTGGAGGTCAGGGCATATTTTTTTCAGTGCTGCCATCTGATGCTGAAAGCTAGAACTACAATTTTTAATCAGGAATATATATTTTTCAAGACTTGACAGGAGCTGGTTTCGAACCCGCATCGAAAATGTTAGCTGACCAGTGACATGGTCGTAATCCGATCGAGCCACCGGGATCTTACCATTGTAGGGTATTATAAGGTATTTAAAGAGTGAATATTTTAAAGGGAACTTGAGAAATATGATAGAGGATTCTGTGGTATATTATTTGAATTAGTTAATTAATCAATTAATTATTTTTTAATATGATACATACAAAGCGCCCCCTAGCGGGAAAAAACTTGAACTAAACTAGAACTTTAAATATTTAAGATTGTAAAACGATTTTACGCCGTTAGCAACATTAGTGAATAAATTTAACTTTTAAAATTCTGATATCGAGAATTTTACGCTGCAGGCGCCATCTATTGGTAAAAATTACAACTACATTTAAAATTAATTTTGTAAAAGGTTTTATTTTAGTTTAAATTCTAAATTAAATATATTATTAACTTACTATTTTTTAACGATAGTAGTAATTAGTAAAAAATAATTATAATTACTTATTATTACTTTAAAGACATATCTAATTTATAAATAATATTTGAAAAAATATTTCTATTAAAAGGAGTATTTACAAGTCTTTTAACATTAAATCTATAAGAGAAGATATTAACAAGGATATTTTTACGCATAAAATTATTCAAAACAGCTGTCAAATTTAAAATATCTTTAATTTTCATGCTAATATCAATTTCAAGTGTAATATAATTTAGATATATCTTTAAACACATTTAAACATAACTTGAAGACATTAAATTATACAATTACCATCTAGAACCTGAAACTTAAACATATTATCAATTTAATAGTTTGGAAAAAGTATTTATTTCAGAACATTACATACTAGCATGAAAAAAAAAAAAAAAAAAAAAAAAAAAAAAAAAAAAAAAAAAAATGAGAAATATTATTGATCTTACCTTGAAAAACATTCCATGACAGCTAACAAGGGATATTTTTAGACATAAAATTATTTAAACAAAGCGGGAATTGCCCAGTAGAGTTATTTTTTCCTTTTAATATTAGAAATAAAAACTGAAATATGATTCAATCTAGATATTATTTAAATTAAATACACATAACATATCAATCCATACTATTAAATCTGCAAGAGAAGATATTAAATTTACGCTAAAAAAATTTTTTAATTGTTGACATATGCATACTGCAATAGTCTACATTATTATCAAAAAGTTCATTGAATTATATTCTATAACAGAGAGAATATTTTTATGAATTTACTAGAATTAATTATCAAAATAAATATAACGTCATCTATTGATTAAAAATGAAACTTAGAAAATTTAATACATGGTTTTGAGTATATTTTTCAAAAACTTTAAATATTTTTAGTCGAAGGGCTTATTTTCAGGACTTTAAAATTGTTTTGCTATGTTTTTTAACGTGGATATATAATTTTACATAGATACATTCGCAAAATAATACAAAATAATAAGAAATTTTTACATAGATAGGCTAAAACGAATATTTTTTTTCTTTTACTTGATATTTTTACACATGAAATTATTTTACAACAAGCGTTAAGTTTAAAATATCTATAATTTTTCTTAAGAATATTACTTTACAGTATAATATAATTTAGATAGAGCTTTGAAACCATTGTAACATTAGTATAGAAAAAATTATTATTTGATCTTACCTTGAAAAACATTCCATGAAAGCTAACAAGGATATTTTTACGCATAAAATTATTCAGAACAGCTGTTAAATTTAAAATATCTTTAATTTTCATGCTAATATCAATTTCAAGTGTAATATAATTTAGATATATCTTTAAACCCATTTAAACATAACTTGAAGACTTTAAATTATACAATTACCATCTAGAACCTGAAACTTAAAAATGTATGCGTCAATTTGATTATCTTTATACAGTTTATGTACAGCTTTGAATGTATTTTTTAAACCTTAAGTTCTTTTACCAGATAAACAAAACTTGAAAACCATAAATTATTTAAGCAATGTGAGGAATTCCTCAGTAGGGTTATTTTTTCCTTTTAATATTAGAAATAAAAACTAAAATATGATTCAATCTTGATAATTGTTTTAAATTAAATATACATACCATAACAATCCATACTATTAAATCTGCAAGAGAAGGTATCAAATTTGTCTCGCGATGTTAATAGAGAAGATTCTTACCTTATCATAAATAATACAGACTTTATTATTTTTAGAAGATATTTACATGAGTTCATTTTAGAAGTAATTGAATCAAGGTTTGAATCCTACAGCAGTAAGGGTATATGCAAACATGAAGACTTTAAATAATACAATTTCCATCTAGAACCTGAAACTTAAAAATATAGTATCAATTTAAGTATCTTTATATAGTTTATGTACAGTTTTCGAATTTATTTCAAACCATAAGCATTTTTAAAACTTTAAATCTATGTTATAAGTTAAGACGCTTACTAAAATTAAAACATTTTATAGAGATAAAGACTTGAAAGATAAAATTTGCAAGTTTTAATCCTAAATATTATATCTTATCCATAAATATAGATTATTAATACATTATTTTAAACCTTATATGCTTTCAAAGATTATCCAAATTGTGATATATTGTTAAATTTCACAGTTTTAAGATATCTATTTAACCCTAAGATGTTTATAAATCCTACCTAAATTGAATAGTTTCTGCATAACAACATAACTGCGTAAACAACCAAGTATTAACTTAATTTACATAAGACATAAGATTTCTTTTTGATAACAAAATTATACATATTGCTAAATTAAAATTCTTGCTATACTTTCATATAAGATAGTTTTCTACATACAAAGTAATAGTTAGAATTAAAATTGCTATTAATTCTAATTTTAACATGAAAAAACGTATACGTTATAAAACTTATATAATAAAATAGTCTTGAAAAATATTCTATAAAAAGTAATAAAACATATTACGGAAACTTTAAATTAATTTATGATAGACTTAATATCTTAAGCATTTAATAGTTTTTAGACTATTATTAGTATGCATTTAATAAAGTTTTAATATTAAATGAACATCAAACATATATTAACTTAGATGTTTTAACCACAACAATAATTATTAAAAATAATAATTAAAAAATATAAGATTCGAAACTTTGAAACATACTATTATATATACAATGGAAGATGTTAAATTTACGTCGAACTTAAATTATAAGATTGTTTCTAACACCATCACAATCTCAATGATATATAACATTGAGGTTTTAAATATTCTGCAAATGCTATGAGACATTTGGTATAGAAAATAATTAGCATTAGATTCTTACCTTCAAAATCTATAATTTATACAAAACTGTACATATAATTTTTTTTCAAAACATGATTTAATTAAATAATATACACTTTTTGATCAACTAATTGAATAGTGAATTCTTTGCTATTGAATGGTAAATACAATAGTTCTACCAAGATATGCAATTTTATATGTCGATAAAGGTAGTTTAACATCACAGTATAATCTTAACAGATAACAAAACCATAAATAGTTAAAATTTTTACCTGAAATATATACTTATTTTTACTTAACGTTAGGAAATTGCAATATTTATTGAAATATAGACACGTAAAATGACTTCCTACCGTTAAAAGTTTTTAGCAAGAAATTTATCAACACTTTAAAAAGTATATTTCTTCTTCAATCATATATAAAAGCTTTTAATATTAACACAAAACACAATTAATTCTGAAATGGTTTTATCTAAATTCACATTCACTAAAAATTGTTTTATTCTTTAAAAATTATTTTAATATTAACATAAAACTTAAACAATTTTATCTAAATTCATTCAAATATATATTTTAACTTAACGCAGTATAATAAAATTGTATACATCTATAACATTTACATTGAAAATTGTTTAATTCTAAAATTTCTTCTTTAAATAAGAGGTTTTAATATTCACACAGCATTTTAAATAATATGTTTTACTAGAAAATAAATTTTCAAAACATGTATAAACTTACGAAGTCATGATGTGAAGTAGTCTTATGTCCTTAATGTGACGCGGAGGGAGCTGATTTAGAATCTGTTAGAGGCCTGGATTCTTCATTGTCACACGTAGGCTGCGAAATGCTGCGTTCGTAAGGAACTTCATTCCCGTTAATTGCTATTCACGAGAAAAAAATTAATCTTTTAATGTGAGAACCAAGAGTAAAATATGCATGTTACTGTATGTTATCAGCGATAAAAGTTCACTAAAAGTCGAAGTTAAAGTGCATACATTTAACCTGGAATGAATCTATGATAAGATAAATAATTATTTTACTATCATTTAAGGAATCGTTCACGCTCCTTTTATTTAATTTGTCAAGAGTTGGCAACAATTCTACAAAGAGTTACATTCCATTATCTTTGTTTGTTTTAGTAAACAAGACTTAATCAGTATCTTTAGTCCAAACTGTTGAAAAACAGGAAGTGTAACATCAGATAAGATGTTCATCAAAGTTAAACAATTGATAAGAAGACTCTACCATATCCGCTGTAAATTAGTTGTAATCATAATTTTCAATTACGAGGTACACTTTTACAAAGTGCTGTTTTATTAGTGTTATAATAGATAAAGTTCCAAGTTCATATGCTGATATTGACACTTCTATTAATGAAGCGTATAGTAATTATAGCATACAGCTAAAACCCATAAGGAAACACAGTCATATAAATGGTTATTCTACTACAATAGAAGAATATGTGCAGACAATATTTTTATATATCACACAGTCGTAGTTAACATACTACTTGTTTAAATACTGTTTATAAGACTGTAAATAATATAAACTTAACTTGATTACTTTAAATTATACAATTACCATCTAGAACCTGAAAATTAAAATATATATATATATATATATATGCTGCAATCTGTAACGTTTAGCGCTTTTATCAACTTTAAAACTGTATTATAAGTTAAGACGTTTACTAAAATAAAAATATTTTATGACTTAAAAGATAAAATTTACAAGTTTTAATCCTAAATATTATATCTTATCCATAAATATAGATTATTAATACATTATTTTAAACCTTATATGCTTTCAAAGATTAATCCAAATTGTGATATATTGTTAAATTTCACAGGTTTTAAGATGTTTATTTTACATATGATGTTTATAAATCCTACCCAAATTGGAACAGTTTTCTACACATCAGTCAAATATTACTTAATTTACATAAGAGCATAAGACTTCCTTTTAATATCATAATGATGCTAAATTAAAATTCTTGGTATACTTTAGTATAAAATAGTTTTTTTTTACATGCAATTAAAAAAAATAATTATAAATCGTTACTCACAAGTATACTCTCCTGAATAATCCTGTTTATATTATATATATTCATTTTAAGTATATTTAACTGTTCTATATCTAATTTTATAGATGTCGGTTGCAATTTAAATCCATCACAATCTTCATCAAAATGCATCTGTTGTATATGACAACATTCGCCGCTGTCTATAATGCAAAGCTCCTCATTGCGATAAACGATGTGCAATTTAATCCAATAATAACGTCCGATATTTTATACGCAAAATCCCACCATGTGGGTAAGCAGATTAGCATCTCATCTTCCTTCAATATATGAGGTTTGCTAGTATATTTTTTAATCTTTATAAAACTTCTTTCTTAAGATCTTGAATAACATAAATATAAGTGTTATTTAACCAACTCCCAACAGGCTTGAACTTCTCTTGTTTTTATATACTTTGTCTATCTTTAAGCCAGTTTCTCGTAATATGCATGGATGTGAAATACGTGCTTTATATCCTGCCCTTAATCTTTCTAGTTACTATTATCTTCTTCTCCA
This sequence comes from Dolomedes plantarius, assembly GCA_907164885.2. Lineage (NCBI taxonomy): Eukaryota > Metazoa > Arthropoda > Arachnida > Araneae > Dolomedidae > Dolomedes > Dolomedes plantarius. The sequence goes on along the minus strand of OU015491.1, from coordinate 172,006,488 downwards.
GAGGAGATAATTCTGAAAAAATACCAAATTAATAAGAATATAATTATAAAAATAAACTTTTTTTAAATAAGCAGACTATACTACTTTCATTTTATTAAATTAATTTGCGTTAAAAAATAATCATAATACGTTTAGATTAAATCCATTCATAATAAGTCAACATTCCTAACACTTTAAACTATTATATTCAATTTGAAAAACATTGCATAGCGAAGTACGAGTTAACATATTATGATAAAGTTTAAAATCTATATATATATATATATATATATATATTATATATATATCATATATATATATATATATATATATATATATATAAAATGGATTATTGCATTAAAAAATATATGTTTAAAAATATACTAAATCAACATCATTCGTGTTTAAAACATATATTAAAAATAAAATACTTACAACGAAGTTGTCAGACTCATCAGAAAAATTAGAAGTATCTCCCATAGATGTATCCATCATTTCCTCATTTTCTTCTAAGCAGATAATCTAAATAAATAAAAATATATAGCGCATTATAATAAGTTAATATTTATAACAAGATCAAATTTAAAATATTTTATCCAGAACACTGTAATAAAGTTAACATATGTATATATATATATATATATATATATATATATATATATATATATTAAAGTTTAAAATATACAATATAATAAGTTTACATTAATAGTCATCTATATTAAAAAAAAATACAAGTTTAAATTTTAAAAAATACTAAATTATTATTATAAACATTATTATCATTATTCTTTTTAAAACATCCAAATAGAAATAAAAATTTAAAATATTTACAAGAATATCATCATGAGAACTAGCACCTTTCTCTGCAAAATTAGACATCTTAGTAATGTATATACTATACTAAAACTACCGTTAAATGCTAACTAGAAAAATAAAGATAATCTAATCTTCCAAATCTTCTACCAAGTATTATAATCAGTTTAAAGTAGAAGTAGGGTTATTTAAATTTAAACTCCGGAATGAGTGCGATGCATTAAAAATATTCACAAACAATTCCTTATCAAGCAGATACCAAGAACGAAATAATTCATTTTCTTATTTTTCAAAAGCTGGCAACACTATCGCATAAATTTTATAGAATTGATACCAAACCCGTCTTCTATCAGCTACTAATTTAAAAGCGGATATACAAATTACCCGTTAAGAAAATATCTTTTATCACTATAGACTATCTACACATGCATATCTAATCATTCATTACCAGCTTCACTGATACACAACCATTCCACCTTCTTACATTAAAGATAGTAGTGTTTACACATAAATATTAAATGTAAGAAGGTGGAATGGTTGTGTATCAGTGAAGCTGGTAATGAATGATTAGATATGCATGTGTAGATAGTCTATAGTGATAAAAGATATTTTCTTAACGGGTAATTTGTATATCCGCTTTTAAATTAGTAGCTGATAGAAGACGGGTTTGGTATCAATTCTATAAAATTTATGCGATAGTGTTGCCAGCTTTTGAAAAATAAGAAAATGAATTATTTCGTTCTTGGTATCTGCTTGATAAGGAATTGTTTGTGAATATTTTTAATGCATCGCACTCATTCCGGAGATTAAATTTAAATAACCCTACTTCTACTTTAAACTGATTATAAATACTTGGTAGAAGATTTGGAAGATTAGATTATCTTTATTTTTTCTAGTTAGCATTTAACGGTAGTTTTAGTATAGTATATACATTACTAAGATGTCTAATTTTGCAGAGAAAGGTGCTAGTTCTCATGATGATATTCTTGTAAATATTTTAAATTTTTATTTCTATTTGGATGTTTTAAAAAGAATAATGATAATAATGTTTATAATAATAATTTAGTATTTTTTTAAAATTTAAACTTGTATTTTTTTTTAATATAGATGACTATTAATGTAACTTATTATATTGTATATTTTAAACTTTAATATATATATATATATATATATATATATATATATATATATACATATGTTAACTTTATTACAGTGTTCTGGATAAAATATTTTAAATTTGATCTTGTATAAATATTAACTTATTATAATGCGCTATATATTTTTATTTATTTAGATTATCTGCTTAGAAGAAATGAGGAAATGATGGATACATCTATTGGAGATACTTCTAATTTTTCTGATGAGTCTGACAACTTCGTTGTAAGTATTTTATTTTTAATTATATGTTTTAAACACGAATGATGTTGATTTAGTATATTTTTAAACATATATTTTTTAATGCAATAATCCATTTTATATATATATATATATATATATATATATATATATATATATATATATATATATATATATATATATATATATATTATTTTAAACTTTATCATAATATGTTAACTCGTACTTCGCTATGCAATGTTTTCAAATTGAATATAATAGTTTTAAAGTGTTAGGAATGTTGACTTATTATGAATGGATTTAATCTAAACGTATTATGATTATTTTTTAACGCAAATTAATTTAATAAAATGAAGTAGTATAGTCTGCTTATTTAAAAAGTTTATTTTTATAATTATATTCTTATTAATTTGTATATTTTTTCAGATTATCTCCTCTGGAGAAGAAGATAATAGTAACATAGAAAGATTAAGGCAGGAATATAAAGCACGTATTTCACATCCATGCATATTACGAGAAAAATGGCTTAAAGATAGACAAAAGTATATAAAAACAAGAGAAGTTCAAGCCTGTTGGGAGTTGTTAAATAACACTTATATTATGTTATTCAAGATCTTAAGAAAGAAGTTTTTATAAAGATTAAAAAATATACTAGCAAACCTCATATATTGAAGGAAGATGAGATGCTAATATGCTTACCCACATGGTGGGATTTTGCGTATAAAATATCGGACTTTATTATTGGATTAAATTGCACATCGTTTATCGCAAATGAGGAGCTTTGCATTATAGACAGCGGCGAATGTTGTCATATACAACAGATGAATTTGATGAAGATTGTGATGGATTTAAATTGCAACCGACATCTATAAAATTAGATATAGAACAGTTAAATATACTTAAAATGAATATATATAATATAAACAGGATTATTCAGGAGAGTATACTTTGTGAGTAACGATTTATAATTATTTTTTTTAATTGCATGTAAAAAAAAACTATTTTATACTAAAGTATACCAAGAATTTTAATTTAGCATCATTTATGATATTAAAAGGAAGTCTTATGCTCTTATGTAAATTAAGTTAATATTGACTGATGTGTAGAAAACTGTTCCAATTTGGGTAGGATTTATAAACATCATATGTAAAATAAACATCTTAAAACCTGTGAAATTTAACAATATATCACAATTTGGATAATCTTTGAAAGCATATAAGGTTTAAAATAATGTATTAATAATCTATATTTATGGATAAGATATAATATTTAGGATTAAAACTTGTAAATTTTATCTTTTAAGTCATAAAATATTTTTAATTTTAGTAAACGTCTTAACTTATAATACAGTTTTAAAGTTGATAAAAGCGCTAAACGTTACAGATTGCAGCATATATATATATATATATATATTTTAATTTTCAGGTTCTAGATGGTAATTGTATAATTTAAAGTAATCAAGTTAAGTTTATATTATTTACAGTCTTATAAACAGTATTTAAACAAGTAGTATGTTAACTACGACTGTTTGATATATAAAAATATTGTCTGCACATATTCTTCTATTGTAGTAGAATAACCATTTATATGACTGTGTTCCTTATGGGTTTTAGCTGTATGCTATAATTACTATACGCTTCATTAATAGAAGTGTCAATATCAGCATATGAACTTGGAACTTTATCTATTATAACACTAATAAAACAGCACTTTGTAAAAGTGTACCTCGTAATTGAAAATTATGATTACAACTAATTTTACAGCGGATATGGTAGAGTCTTCTTATCAATTGTTTAACTTTGATGAAACATCTTATCTGATGTTACACTTCCTGTTTTTCAACAGTTTGGACTAAAGATACTGATTAAGTCTTGTTTACTAAAACAAACAAAGATAATGGAATGTAACTCTTTGTAGAATTGTTGCCAACTCTTGACAAATTAAATAAAAGGAGCGTGAACGATTCCTTAAATGATAGTAAAATAATTATTTATCTTATCATAGATTCATTCCAGGTTAAATGTATGCACTTTAACTTCGACTTTTAGTGAACTTTTATCGCTGATAACATACAGTAACATGCATATTTTACTCTTGGTTCTCACATTAAAAGATTAATTTTTTTCTCGTGAAATAGCAATTAACGGGAATGAAGTTCCTTACGAACGCAGCATTTCGCAGCCTACGTGTGACAATGAAGAATCCAGGCCTCTAACAGATTCTAAATCAGCTCCCTCCGCGTCACATTAAGGACATAAGACTACTTCACATCATGACTTCGTAAGTTTATACATGTTTTGAAAATTTATTTTCTAGTAAAACATATTATTTAAAATGCTGTGTGAATATTAAAACCTCTTATTTAAAGAAGAAATTTTAGAATTAAACAATTTTCAATGTAAATGTTATAGATGTATACAATTTTATTATACTGCGTTAAGTTAAAATATATATTTGAATGAATTTAGATAAATTGTTTAAGTTTTATGTTAATATTAAAATAATTTTTAAAGAATAAAACAATTTTTAGTGAATGTGAATTTAGATAAAACCATTTCAGAATTAATTGTGTTTTGTGTTAATATTAAAAGCTTTTATATATGATTGAAGAAGAAATATACTTTTTAAAGTGTTGATAAATTTCTTGCTAAAACTTTTAACGGTAGGAAGTCATTTTACGTGTCTATATTTCAATAAATATTGCAATTTCCTAACGTTAAGTAAAAATAAGTATATATTTCAGGTAAAAATTTTAACTATTTATGGTTTTGTTATCTGTTAAGATTATAACTGTGATGTTAAACTACCTTTATCGACATATAAAATTGCATATCTTGGTAGAACTATTGTATTTACCCATTCAATAGCAAAGAATTCACTATTCAATTTAGTTGATCAAAAAGTGTATATTATTTAATTAAATCATGTTTTGAAAAAAATTATATGTACAGTTTTGTATAAATTATAGATTTTGAAGGTAAGATCTAATGCTAATTATTTTCTATACCAAATGTCTCATAGCATTTGCAGAATATTTAAAACCTCAATGTTATATATCATTGAGATTGTGATGGTGTTAGAAACAATCTTATAATTTAAGTTCGACGTAAATTTAACATCTTCCATTGTATATATAATAGTATGTTTCAAAGTTTCGAATCTTATATTTTTTAATTATTATTTTTAATAATTATTGTTTGTGGTTAAAACATCTAAGTTAATATATGTTTGATGTTCATTTAATATTAAAACTTTATTAAATGCATACTAATAATAGTCTAAAAACTATTTAAATGCTTAAGATATTAAGTCTATCATAAATTAATTTAAAGTTTCCGTAATATGTTTTATTACTTTTTATAGAATATTTTTCAAAGACCTATTTTATTATATAAGTTTTATAACGTATTCGTTTTTTTCATGTTAAAATTAGAATTAATAGCAATTTTAATTCTAACTATTACTTTGTATGTAGAAAACTATCTTATATGAAAGTATAGCAAGAATTTTAATTTAGCAATATGTATAATTTTGTTATCAAAAGGAAATCTTATGTTCTTATGTAAATTAAGTTAATACTTGGTTGTTTACGCAGTTTATGTTGTTATGCAGAAACTATTCAATTTAGGTAGGATTTATAAACATCTTAGGTTAAATAGATATCTTAAAACCTGTGAAATTTAACAATATATCACAATTTGGATAATCTTTGAAAGCATATAAGGTTTAAAATAATGTATTAATAATCTATATTTATGGATAAGATATAATATTTAGGATTAAAACTTGCAAATTTTATCTTTCAAGTCTTTATCTCTATAAAATGTTTAATTTTAGTAAGCGTCTTAACTTATAACATAGATTTAAAGTTTTAAAAATGCTTATGGTTTGAAATAAATTCGAAACTGTACATAAACTATATAAAGATACTTAAATTGATACATATATTTTTAAGTTTCAGGTTCTAGATGGAAATTGTATTATTTAAAGTCTTCATGTTTGCATATACCCCTTACTGCTGTAGGATTCAAACCTTGATTCAATTACTTCTAAAATGAACTCATGTAAATATCTTCTAAAAATAATAAAGTCTGTATTATTTATGATAATGTAAGAATCTTCTCTATTAACATCGCGAGACAAATTTGATACCTTCTCTTGCAGATTTAATAGTATGGATTGTTATGGTATGTATATTTAATTTAAACAATTATCAAGATTGAATCATATTTTAGTTTTTATTTCTAATATTAAAAGGAAAAAATAACCCTACTGGGGAATTCTCACATTGCTTAAATAATTTTATGGTTTTCAAGTTTGTTTATCTGGTAAAAGAACTTAAGGTTTAAAAATACATTCAAAGCTGTACATAAACTGTATAAAGATAATCAAATTGACGCATACATTTTTAAGTTTCAGGTTCTAGATGGTAATTGTATAATTTAAAGTCTTCAAGTTATGTTTAAATGGGTTTAAAGATATATCTAAATTATATTACACTTGAAATTGATATTAGCATGAAAATTAAAGATATTTTAAATTTAACAGCTGTTCTGAATAATTTTATGCGTAAAAATATCCTTGTTAGCTTTCATGGAATGTTTTTCAAGGTAAGATCAAATAATAATTTTTTCTATACTAAATGTTACAATGGTTTCAAAGCTCTATCTAAATTATATTATACTGTAAGTAATATTCTTAAGAAAAATTATAGATATTTTAAACTTAACGCTTGTTGTAAAATAATTTCATGTGTAAAATATCAAGTAAAAGAAAAAAAATATTCGTTTTAGCCTATCTATGTAAAAATTTCTTATTATTTTGTATTATTTTGCGAATGTATCTATGTAAAATTATATATCACGTTAAAAAACATAGCAAAACAATTTTAAAGTCCTGAAAATAAGCCCTTCGACTAAAAATATTTAAAGTTTTGAAAAATATACTCAAAACCATGTATTAAATTTTCTAAGTTTCATTTTTAATCAATAGATGACGTTATATTTATTTTTGATAATTAATTCTAGTAAATTCATAAAAATATTCTCTCTGTTATAGAATATAATTCAATGAACTTTTTGATAATAATGTAGACTATTGCAGTATGCATATGTCAACAATTAAAAAATTTTTTTAGCGTAAATTTAATATCTTCTCTTGCAGATTTAATAGTATGGATTGATATGTTATGTGTATTTAATTTAAATAATTATCTAGATTGAATCATATTTCAGTTTTTATTTCTAATATTAAAAGGAAAAAATAACTCTACTGGGCAATTCCCGCTTTGTTTAAATAATTTTATGTCTAAAAATATCCCTTGTTAGCTGTCATGGAATGTTTTTCAAGGTAAGATCAAATAATATTTCTCATTTTTTTTTTTTTTTTTTTTTTTTTTTTTTTTTTTTTTTTTTTTTCATGCTAGTATGTAATGTTCTGAAATAAATACTTTTTCCAAACTATTAAATTGATAATATGTTTTAAGTTTCAGGTTCTAGATGGTAATTGTATAATTTAATGTCTTCAAGTTATGTTTAAATGTGTTTAAAGATATATCTAAATTATATTACACTTGAAATTGATATTAGCATGAAAATTAAAGATATTTTAAATTTGACAGCTGTTTTGAATAATTTTATGCGTAAAAATATCCTTGTTAATATCTTCTCTTATAGATTTAATGTTAAAAGACTTGTAAATACTCCTTTTAATAGAATATTTTTTCAAATATTATTTATAAATTAGATATGTCTTTAAAGTAATAATAAGTAATTATAATTATTTTTTACTAATTACTACTATCGTTAAAAAAATAGTAAGTTAATAATATATTTTAATTTAGAATTTAAACTAAAATAAAACCTTTTACAAAATTAAATTTTAAATGTAGTTGTAATTTTTACCAATAGATGGCGCCTGCAGCGTAAAATTCTCGATATCAGAATTTTAAAAGTTAAATTTATTCACTAATGTTGCTAACGGCGTAAAATCGTTTTACAATCTTAAATATTTAAAGTTCTAGTTTAGTTCAAGTTTTTCCCGCTAGGGGGCGCTTTGTATGTATCATATTAAAAAAATAATTAATTGATTAATTAACTAATTCAAATAATATACCACAGAATCCTCTATCATATTTCTCAAGTTCCCTTTAAAATATTCACTCTTTAAATACCTTATAATACCCTACAATGGTAAGATCCCGGTGGCTCGATCGGATTACGACCATGTCACTGGTCAGCTAACATTTTCGATGCGGGTTCGAAACCAGCTCCTGTCAAGTCTTGAAAAATATATATTCCTGATTAAAAATTGTAGTTCTAGCTTTCAGCATCAGATGGCAGCACTGAAAAAAATATGCCCTGACCTCCAATCCTTGTACGAAATTTAGTTCCCTATTTGACCTATAGGTGGCGCTCCGCGGAGCACATACTCTCTTCAAGATTCTGCTGAACTACAAGGTTCCACTCTTTCCCGCTAGGGGGCGATAGCAGCGCTGCCCTCTCCTGATTGGTCCAAATCGACCGCCAGGTGGCCAGCTGCACTCTGATTGGTCCACGTCACTCAATTAGCTCCGCCCACTTTAAGCTCCTCCCCTCTGCTCCTGTTGCAAAACTCTCATTTTTATACTACTTTGCAAAACTAGATATAGTGACTACTATATAAGAACATTCAAGTATATATTGAATACATTGAAATAACTTGATTCTGAGTAATAAATAGCTTTATTAAGATATCAATCTCACACCTTTCCAGATTATCTATAAGAATACAAAAGTAAGGAAATGACTGAAAAGGCATAACCGAAACCTCAAACCACGTTGATCATGAATTTACATGATCTAAATTAAGTAGAAATCGATATTATATCTACAATGGGCAGAACATTGTTTTTTAAAGATTAACTCTTAACCAAAAAAAAATTAATATTCACTGTTATTGTAGGAATTACTCAATTTTGTTGTATATATATTACCTCCTCTAAAAATTACTATTTTTTATTATTTAGACAATGTAAAATACTCAACGAATTGCCTGTACATTTTCTAAAGCATAAAAAAAAACTTTGTTTCATTTTTGTCTGAGTTCCAAAAACGTATGAACCCCCATTTTTTGTCTGGCTTTGAAATTTCTTGGAACCCAGACAAAAATGCTTCAGAACGTGTCCATTCCTTCAGATGTTCTGGTTTAGAAACAAGAGAAAAAAGAAATGGTAAAGTTCTAGAGGACAGAACTAGTGTGGATGTAGTACTGTTCAAGAGACGTGTCTTTCCCTTCAACAGTACTGGTTCCCAATCATAGAACTGTTTACAAAACAAAGGGCTTGAGGTATCCTAGTGGTAGCACGTCGGCTTTCGGTACTGAGGGTGTTCGGATCGAATCCCGACAAGCGCCATTAAATACCTTTGTGTATAGGCCTTATATGGACACGTTAAATCTTTAGACCGGAAAGTCGTTCTTTGAAGTCAGAGAGGGTAGGAGAGGGTACGATCCCTCCAGATGTCACCCCTGGGAGTACTCGGTCAAACTTCAGATGGCACCTGTCTAAATCAGACTCAGACCCTTCTGGTGCCCATATATAAACCGGAGCCGCACCCCTCTGCCCACGAGCCTATATCGACCTGATCAGGAATACGATTCCGGCCAGGGGACATTAGAAACAACAACAACAGAATAAAAACTGTCTTGGATTGGGTATTAGAACTGATGATGGAACAAGTACTATTTTAAACATTTCCTCACTACAACTTCCTCTCCGATCTCAAACTCATTCAGTGAGTTTGCATTTCAGTACAGGAAGAAAAATGGCGACATTTACAGCGACAACATACTGTGGAACGCTAAAGTTTAGACACAACAAATAAATTTCAATTTTTGAAAATGTATAGGATAAATATACAACATAGTACATACTATTTACGGCATAAGACAAATAACTTTTATTTTAGGGAAAAAAGCGAAATTGAAAGGAAATTCCTTTCAAACAAATTCTTACTATACATAGCATTTATAAAAACAAAACTGGATAAGGCGGCATCTTAAAATAGCCCGTAGGACGTTTATTCAATAGAAAGCTTTACCTCCAATATATTACTACCAATTTAGAATATTTTATAATGTTTTCGACTTTATCCAAGCTTCTATTACTATATTATTATTTCCTTCAAAAGAATATTTTCTCATAACCAATTTGTTACATAAACATATCTCTCTCAAATTGAGAATATGTATTTTGTACAAAATAAATTTTATGGCCTTTCTTGTTCAGTATTACGTAGTATTAACATAATCCTTTCTGTACATGCACATAGAAATAATTTGTCTTTCCATATCAAATGCGAGACTATAATTGTGTAGCAAATGAAGTCAAAAGTAATTTATACTCGTACTTAGTTTCTGTATCATTACAATTGAAAAATATTTGATCTACCTTAATATGCACATAGGAAAGCCTTTTTCCTCGGTGTTTTTTTTTTCAGAAATCTATTTTTTTTTCATTATTATATGCACGGCTATTTAAAATATTCTTAAATCATCCTGACGGGATTCAATTAGCATTTCAACATGCACTTAGATATAAAATGACGTGCGCTCAAAAATACCATGGGTGGTTGAATAAATATTGAAACATTTGTTTTCAAATGGCTGACTGCAAGGGTCGGGTCTCGAACCAAGGATGATCCAATATACGGATTCGTGCGTTAACCTTGTGAGGTTCCATTACTGGACCTCTCAATAAATCGTCTCCCAAGACGGATAATAACGCCATTCGCCAGATGAACCAGGCAATTTCTATGAACCGACGCTATCTAGTCTACGAAATGACGTTAAAAATGAAAGAAGTCCCGCCCAAGCAACGCCCGTGGCGAACATTAACTAATGGTCGTAGCAATCAGCTGCTCGAAGAAGCTGCCATCGTATCACCATCGGCGAAACCAATCAGGGGAGAGAACACTGACGTCACAGCGGTCGTCCGACCAACCGGAGGCTAAGTCCCGCCACGGGGCTGGGAGCGCAAATTTCGAGAGAAGCGTGGAGAAAAAATCAAAAGATTCAATCTTGGATCAAATCTCATCCACAGAAGAGTATTTCTCAGAGGTCCTCGCGGCCGATCGCTACACTCTATCCCGGAGGTATTTTATCTGCAGAGCAGAACTTCTAGAGGCTTCGTGTCGACCCTTCGAAGTCCTAGGATTGATAATTTATACGAACCAGGAGAGTTCCGGTAGTTAAGAGTTCACCTTGTATCTTTTGAGACCAGCACGGTCTATTATATTCTCATCCCGCGAAAGAGTTATTGCAACCTTGGAACATTCAGACGAACTGTGTTTTGTTGATGACTTCTTGAATTACGGGCGACTGTTAAGGCCAGTTCCCTCTATGTCTAGAGGCTGTATAACGATTTTGTAAATAATTGTAAAAATCATCTAATCAAGACTCTAATAAACGTGTTATTAATTCAGTAGACAGGACTCTGTATATCGTCTATATTTCGCTACCCTGAGTCCAACATATTACAGTCTACTGAAGTCCAACATATTACAACCTGTACTGCAATAGGGACGATGAGAGAAATTCTTATTGTGAATGCTTTTCTTCTCATCTTTGCTCCTTTCTTACTGAGACCTTTGACATAGTACAACGGTGGGCAAATGCGGCTCTTCGTTGAGTCAAGTACGGCTCCCATTAAAATTATAATTTTACTTTTTTCGCTGAACCGTTTGTAGTACGCGTGTGCGCAAACCGTATTAGCCAGTCCGCGTGTTGAAGTGGGTAGTAGCGGTAGTTGGAATTCAGCGCTCTTGCATATTAACATGCATGTACTACAAGCATTTACACTGCTAGCGCTACTTCGTACTCCGGCCGATTTGTGCAACACCGATTTCCGAACAAAGCTTCTTCTATGTTTGAATTTCGGAAACTCGTGCCAGAATCAAAATACCCAAACTTGAAGAAAGCTGCTTGTCTTTTACTTTCGATTTTTGGTACAAAATATTGCTGTGAATCTTTGTACTCCACAATGAATTTTGTGAAGTCGAAACATTGTTCACAACTGATCAAACACATATGAACACTGTTTGGCCAAAGATTGTCTTTAGATGTAGTTCTACTTTTAAATAACCTTTACCTTACGGGATCGGACAGCATGCATACCAAGAATACGGGCCCAAGAGTGAATATACATAATATATATTTAAATATATGTATATGTATATATATATACAAATATACATATACATATATTTAAATATATATATATATATATATATATATATATATATATATATATATATATATAACCCCCTTATTGGCCGTTCTTACAAAGGGGGTGTGAAATTTCCCGTTCTAAAGAGGGAATCGTAAAAATGGTCCCCGTCAGCTAAAGGTTACATTTTTATTATATTTGATTTTTGTCATATTTGATTTTTATTATATTTGAATTTTATTACTAAAATTTTGAAATAATAATTTTCTTTTTCAGAATTATCTTTTTATATGTGTTCTTATATGTGATTTGTGAAAATATGCAACTACATAAAATAAAAAAATTTGAATTTGTGTATCTACGTGTGGCTCTTTATAAAATGTAAAGAACCGGATCGCGGCTTACTTTGGCCTCATATGTGCCCACCGCAGACATAGTATATTGGTCTGAACATATTTATTTCCTTTACTTATCTATGCATACTGATTTTTTCACACCATGAATTTTCGCTTTAAATTTCTTCATTCGTCATTCCTGCTGTTAGCTGCCACTCTAACATTTCTTTGACCAGATTGAGGATTTGAACCATTTCTGATTTAAGGCAAGTGGTAGCCTAGCAGTAGCGTGTTTCCTTTCGGTACTCTGGGCACTCGGATCGAATCCCGACAGGCGTCGTTAAATACCTTCGTGTCTAGGCTGGATATGGACACGTTAAATCCGTAGACTGGAAAGACCTTCTTTCAGATCATTCGGTGGGGAAGGTACGATCACCACAGATGTCACCCCTAGGGGTTGCTCGGTCAAAATTGAGGTGTCGGCTAAGTCGGACTTCGACCCTTGTGGTGCACCCTCAGCCTCCAAGCCTATATGGACCTGGTCTGGACTACATTTTCGGCCAGGGAACATAAGAAAGAACAAAAACAACAACTTTTAATTGTTGAATCTAAACTACCCTGGCGTTGTCACGAACTTTCGTTTTTAATACAATTTCTTATAAATATGTATACTTTGCACATAGAAACAGAATGAAGTTTTCTGCATTGTTCAAACAAAGACAATATACTTCCAAACCAATCGCATTAAAACACTGTAAAAATAAAGTAGTGCCGAAGTCAAATGCAGAGAAAGAAACCAGCATCTATGACAAACGCACTAAATAACTACCATATATTAAATCCTATAAAGAACAAGGTAATTTCCTTCAGAACATTTTCCTTCAGAGGTCAAATGCAGAGAAAGAAACCAGCATCTATGACAAAACGTACTAAATAACTACCATATATTAAAGCCTATAAAGAACAAGGAAATTTCCTTCAGAGGTCAAATGCAGAGAAAGAAACCTGCATCTATGACAAACGTACTAAATAACTGCCATATATTAAAGCCTATAAATAACAAGGTAATTTCCTTCAGAAAGTCCATAACTTCAGTTCAATGCGCAAATAATCTTAAAACCATTAAAGAAAGTAGCTGACTGAAAAGTAAAAATTTCATTTTGTAATTCTGCGCAGGCCCTGATTTTCCATTAGGCCCGGGCCCCCCTCCCTACCCCCCCCCCCCTCAGCCCCAAAAAATCTATCTTAAAAGGAAAAAAAATTCCCAATTCAAATTTTTTTTAAATTTTACTTTTTTTAATAGCAATTTTTTATATGCTTTTAAATTTGATTGATTGATTAATTGGTATGTATCATATGTATAGTTATATGTATAGTCTATCTATATATATAAAACAGTTCCGTAACTGACTCACTGACTGACTCACTGACATACAACGCACAGACCAAACCGCTGGACCTAAAGGGCGGAAATTTTGCATGGTGATTCTTCTTATGGTGTAGGGGTGCACTAAGAAAGATTTTTGAAAATTTCTTCTTAGGTTTTTTTAAATTAAATTAAGCTGTTTTTGTAACTTTTTTTAAGTTTGCACTTAAAATAATAATTTGAGGGTTATAAAATTTATATCACGAGAAAGATCATAAAAATTCCTTTAAAATGAAATCTTTTTCGAACCTTTACCTTGATTTTCGGATTTTTAGCGAATTTTTAAAGATTCTTTTTTAGAATTTAATTTATTAAATGCTTATCACGTGATTTCTTTTTCCGGTACTTTAAATAAATTTATCGTCACGTGCATACCAACTAAATAGACAAAAAAAATTTTTTTCTTTCTCATGCAGCAGACGATTGGATATTATCAAAAAAAAATATCCCTTACGATTTTTTTCTAAATATATATATATATTACATCAATCGTATACATTGATCGTCGCATTTATTATAAATATATATATTTACTTTTTTTGGCATTAATTCCATACATTGACAGTTATATTTAATTTGAATGTACTCCGTAGCGAAGTGCGGGTTTTCAGCTAGTATATATATATAAAACAGTTCCGTAACTGACTCGCTGACATACAACGCACAGACCAAACCGCTAGACCTAAAGGGCTGAAATTTTGCATGGCAATTCTTTTTATAGTGTAGGGATGCACTAAGAAATATTTTTGAAAATTCTTATTAGATTTTTTAAAATTAAATTTTTAAGCTGTTTTAGTAATATTTTTTAAGTTTGCATTTAAAATAATAATTTGAGCGTTATAAAATTTATATCACGAGAAAGATCATAAAAATTCCTTTAAAATGAAATCTTTTTCGAATCTTTACCTCCATTTTCTGATTTTTGGTGAATTTTTAGATTCATTTTTAGAATTTAATTTATTAAATGCTGATCACGTGATTTTTTTTCTGGTACTTTAAATAAATTTATCGTCACATGCATAACAACGAAATAGACAAAAAAAAATTCTTCCTAATGCGGCAGACGATTGGAAATTATCCAAAAAGATATTAAAATTCAGTAAAAGTTATGTTCCTCGAACTGTACTATATTAACTGTACTATATTATTTAGTATGTCCTATTAG
Source organism: Dolomedes plantarius (assembly GCA_907164885.2). Classification (NCBI taxonomy): domain Eukaryota; kingdom Metazoa; phylum Arthropoda; class Arachnida; order Araneae; family Dolomedidae; genus Dolomedes; species Dolomedes plantarius. Next base: position 171,991,210 of record OU015491.1, on the reverse strand, counting down.
ATTTAATTTGAATATTTTCTTCTACATTATTTTGTCTATAAAATATCCCTTACGATTTTTTTATAAATGCATTTTTTACATTAATTGTATACATTGATCGTCGTATTTATTACATGTATGTATATATATATATATATATATATATATATTGGCATTAATTGCATACATTGACTGTTGTATTTAATTTGAATGTACTCCGTAGCGAAATGCGGGTTTTGCAGCTAGTTCATCATATGTATGTTTTAGTGTATGTAAGTGATTAATAAGTTTTTCTGGTTGCATTGTATTGGTGTTTTAATGGTGATGTTAATATGTTGTATTACTTTTTTGTTATTTGATAATGTTCTAGCTTTTACGCTTCAAATATCCAATTCTTGGTAAAATGGTACTTTCACAATCATTCATGATTATTTTTTTTCTGTGTCAATTTTGGAAATTTTACGCCCACATCAGTGTTAGTGGGCCCCCATCCCTAGTTGTGCCTATAGTCAAGAATTTTATAAATCGGGCCCTGATTTTGTGCCAAATTCTGAAATAATAAATTGCTAATAAGAATTTTCCATGAAATACGCTTGTATAAAAATGTGAAGAAAAAGATTATTTTTACCATTTATGAACAGAGCTACAGTAATACAATTTACTCCAAGATTAGCACTTCAAGAAAAGGAAATACGGAACATGTTGATGACACAAACAATGTCAATGTATTAAAAGAAAAATATCTAAAAGGAGTACGAAAGCAGAGAAAAAAAATCAGCCATCCCATCAATCACCTCGATTGCATTTCCGCCTACACTGGCCACCGGATATGAGAAGTCGGCAGAACTTCTAGTTATCTGTAGGAATATAAGAGGGGTACATCCCTCTTCCCTTCCAATAAAGACATTTTATCCAAAATACTAAATTTATGACACGACATATGTTTTTCCATCGGAAAATCGAAATTAGTCCACTATTTATGACTACCAACATTACATTTGGACTGATAAAAGTTTTTAAGGTTTATTTCTTTTAAACAACATACAATGTAAAAGTAGTGCTTTTGTGTAGTTTTAGTCTATAAATGTCCCATTAGTCTAAATCATAATGTTGTATAAAACTCCTTCAATCTTCATAAAATACAAAAGCTTTAAATTTTGAAAACCCGATACTCGATGGGGGAATGTATAATTCAAATATTTCCTTCTTCCATCGAAGGAAAACAGTATTTCTCAGAACTGCTTAGTCGTTGTGTAGCAAAATTTAACCTTAGTGCTCTCAACAAATCTCAACCAACCTCTTAGAACCGAACACACTATTTATAAGTTAAAGGCAGCTTCTACAATTATACATTTGTATACTGTATTATTCATATGTTCTTTATATTGTATGTGTATATTCATACTCAGTCTGATTAAAGTAAAACAATTATTCTAAAGCAATGGGAATAAAGTGAAAAATATTGAAGAGTCCTCGAACTTGGTGAATTTAACAGCTACAAGAAAACACTGAACGAGCATTGAATACGATGTCGCTGTCCCTCCAGGTCACTAAAACTTTGAAATAGATTGATTCTAGTAAAACGACGGTTTAGAAACACTATAGTGAGTTTAATAGCAACTGAAAGTCCATAGAAATTCATTTGTTAAAAGTGGTCTATTGCAAGCTATGAAACGAAATGACCTGGGCGTTGAACTCAAAACTTCTGACTCTGAAATTAATATCACTGATGTATACCTATCACGCAAAGGAAGCGGAAATGTAGTGAACGACTGAATACAATGATCATAACATGATAACGCGACAGGGAACAAATTGATCCATAAGATGCGCAAACATGTCAGATGAGCATGAAAGCTTATTGACAGTACTTTATCAAGAACTTCAGACTACTGGTTATAAGCTTTAGAGGATTCGTTCAGCTCATTGTTTACCTATGAAGAAAATTTTCGATGGATTGTCGATTTAGATTTAAAGACATTTTTATTATACATGAATACAGAGAGATGTGTTCTATCTAATTCAATTTAGAAATTTCGTCCGAAAAAGGAAATTATGTGAATAATTTCCTCTATTACTTTTAATTTACCGAAAAAGGAAATTATGTGAATTATGGAAATATCTTGTAATGTGTTATAAAACACATTACAAGATATTTCCCCCGAATAATTAAATTTAAAAATATTATTTGCGTCCCTTTTTTAAGCAGGGATATTCAAACTACGACCCGCAGGCTACATGTGGCCCACCAAGCTGTGCGGCCAGAAACACAAAATTTCGGTTCAACTCATAATCAAGCAGATGCTTTTATTAAACATAATTTTGGATATTCGTGTCTGAAAAATATATAACTGTACAAAATTTTACCACCTGCCGCTCGTGTTGTTCGCAACATATCTTTGTGAATTCTCCAATGAAATATGCGAAGATTGTACATCGATATCGGCTTACTGATTCTTACCTTGGTATGACGTATTGAGAGTAGCATGTAGTTAGTATAAACCTTATTTGTCTAAAAGAGTCAAAAGTTTGTCTCAACATAAAAAATCACACCCATTTTTTAAAACAAACGTTTGAATACATTTAGGTTTTGAATTTTATTTTTATCGCAGGATTACGTTCCTCCATAACGGTTCTCCGAAGAGCAAAGTTTCAGATGTCCTGCGTCGCGAGTTATAATTTTGGCAGTGTGCCAAACCAAGTCTGTATCCGCTTCGGCAAGCAGTAAACAGTTACACAGAAAAGTACCAAAGTGCGTCAAAATTTTGACTGACACACCACACACACACACACATATATATATATATATATATATATATATATATATATATATATATATATTTACATACATATATACATACATATATAATACATATATATACATAAAAATATATATATACATATATATATATACATATATACATACAAGAGAGGTAATCAACGATAAGTAATCCTACGTTAATAACCCGCGGTGGTTTCTTTAGAACAGACTACCTGAATTTTTTTTTACAATATTATATTATGAGGAATAGTGTACTATATTGCGGCCTGTGTAACGTAGAAAACCTATGCATTTGGCCCGAGAAAGAAAGAAAAGGCTTGAGCATGACGGTTTTAAAGAATGAATAAGAAACAAAGTAAAATATTCCTTTCGCTACTACGTAGTACAATTGTGAAATTTAGCAAAACAAACCATTAAATCCAAGGACAATCGTTGGAAAAATTTTTCCATAGGTTAACATTAAGCTGAGCAAAACCAATATGGTTTCTACCCAACAGACTTCACAGTTATATCATACGCAGAAATAATGGTGTAGTAAGCCTACGTTTTTATTATATTTCCTGTTCTTAAACCTGTCATTATAAAATTTGAGAGAATATTAATATGTTCGTAAGATATTTATAGTTCAAAACTAACAATCAAAAAATGTCATAGTAGAAATATCTGATAACGATTTCGTATGTATTGTAACTGCATACAAAAAGATTCTGCTGCAACTGACTGAAGAACGTTGAGAAAAGTTTATTTTCATATCTAACCCCAATTCTCATTCTTTGCAACTCAATTTGTATGAATGAAACATTTTTTTAAAGTATGTAGCGCAGTTAGAATTTTTCTTGGAAGGACTTATTTTTTTCTTGCAATAATAATAAATATTTTGTTAATGATTATTCTCTGGTATGAGATTCTCCGGTTTTTATGTCAAAAATAGCAAGAAATATCTCTTTAAAAAATTTTTATCTCTTGTAATCAGCTTTTCCAAGAAATTTGAGTGCAATTCTTAACTGAAATTCAATAACTAATATTTTATTTTTAGCGAATTCAGACCCTCAATCCGTTCTTTAGAATAAGATAAATGCCACAAAAGTCATATACCCTCCATGAATTCGGTTTTTCTGTTAATTTCAGCTCACTTTGATTGATTTGACGACAGAATACGTTAACTTTGCACTCACCTTATTTACTAAATATTGTGCCCACTATTATGTGCCCACCTATTATGTGTTACTGGAAAGATGATGATATACTAATGACACTCTTGTTGCAAATTGAAATTATATAGTACATTGTATTTGTTTTTGGCGCACTGGTAGCGCCACCTTGTTGCTTCGCGGTTCGCACGAAGAGTGTGTATAGTTAGTTGGTGTTGTACTCTTGAACGTGAATAAAAGCCTGACGCTTGAAATCTTGGTGATTAATATTTCATGAATCTTGGATTATATTTCTTCATGGTGATTTTCTTCAACTCTTCCTTCAGGCTCCATAAAAGGAATGCATCTGTATCTGTATTCTCATTTCTCCCTTACATGCATCTATGTGTCAATATATTTCATACTAAACGATATGGAAATAACCACATACATTTTGTACACTCATTTCTAAAAAAAATCTTATCTTGAATATCATTTTCAATTATCATCTATATACACTGTTTAACAATTGCTAAGGAACAACTGGTGTTTTCAAACTAGCGTTCCCGACAGCAGACTAATCACAGTAAAATGAAATGCAGAAGGCGTAATAAGGCAGGACCTGTTATCTGTATAAAAGGCAGTACACGAAAACTCTCTATTCATTCTAAAGTTCATGCAGTTAGGTGTTTGACGAAAATAGGGCCGTAGGTTGTTGGAAGTTATTTCTGTGAAAATAAGTGTGGTGTGGCTATAATTAAGTGCAAAATGTCTGCAAGACAACATTTCAGTGCGTACGATGGTGAACGAGCAGTTGGATAGCTCGAAGCAGAACAAAGTGTCACTACTGAAGCCAGAGAAATGGCAGGGGCAAAAAGTGTCATATCGCGATTTAAAAAGGCCGCTGAAGGTGGAAATGCTATGAGAAAGCATGCCGGTGGTCGTTGAAGGAACACCACAGCTCAAGAGGATCGATATGTATCCCTAGTGGCGAAAAGGAACAGCCATCTCACTCTTAGTCAGATAGCTGCAGACCTTGCAACCGCTACCGGTACAAATATATCAACCAGAACCATTTCTAGGCGAGTCAATCAGGTTGGTTTGTATTCACGGAAGCCTGTTTAATGCATCCCACTTCAACCACGCCATCGTCGAGAAAGATTACGTTGGTTTAAGGAACATAATGGTTGGGGTCAGCAAGAGTGGTCCAGAGTGATGTTCTCAGACGAAACCCGTTTCACTGTGACAAGTGATTCTGGCCAACAGTTAGTGTGGAGAGAGAGGGGAACACGTTATACACCACAGAATGTTCAGTAACTTCATCGGTATGGCCAAGGCGTGATGGTGTGGGCAGGCATTATGCTCAATGGTAAAACACCGCTTCACATCTTTGAGCGAGGTACCGTTACATCGTAGCGGTATTGCAGAGAGGTTATTCTGGATCATGTTCGTCTTTTTAGGGGTGCGGTAGGTCCAGATGTTCTGTTTATGAACGACAATGCGCGCCCACACAGGACCGCTGAAGTATCGGACACACTAGAAAGTGAAAATATTGAACGTATGAAATGGCCTGCTTACTCTCCTGACCTAAATCTCGTAGAGCATGCCTGGGATGCTCTTGGCAGACGTGTTTCTCAAAGAACCTGCCCTTCCCGAACCTTGCAAGAACTGAAAATCGCCTTGAGAGAGGAGTTGGAGAATATCCCCCAAGAACTCCTCAATATTTTAGTAGACAGCATGAATAACAGATCCAAAATGTGCACTAGTGTCCGAGGAGGTCACACACCTTACTAAGGTACTCATAACTGTTTAAATCTGGCAGGAAGACCCATTTTTCGTGGCTGTTTGGAAATGCTCCAAAGAGCATCTTTTTTGTATTTCGTTTTCTTCTATTTCCATGTGGCGTAATCTATACCATTTCACACAATAAATAATGCACAGTATCTCTACTAAATATGTACGAAGTTTCATTTCTTAAATCAATCTATATTATGAAATATTCCAAAAAATGTGACTGTTCCTTAGCGAATTGTCAAGCAGTGTATATAAAACAGTTCCGTAACTGACTGACTGACTGACAGACAACGCACAGACCAAACCGCTGGACCTAAAGGGGTGAAATTTTGCATGGCAATTTTTCTTATAGTGTAGGGGGGCACTAAGAAAGATGTTTGAAAAATTCTTCTTAAATTTTTTAACATTAAATTTTTAACCTGTTTTAGTAACTTTTTTAAAGTTTGCATTTAAAATAATAATTTGATGGTTATAAAATTTATATCACGAGAAAAATCATAAAAGTTCCTTTAAAATAAAATCTTTTTCGAATATTTACCTCCATTTTCTGATTTTTAGTGAATTTTGAAAGATTAATTTTTTAAATTTAATTTATTAAATGCTGATCACGTGATTTCTTTTTCTGGTACTTTAAATTAATTTATCGTCACGTGCATAACAGCGAAATAGACAAAAAAATTTCTTGCTAATGCGACAGACGATTGGAAATTATCCAAAAAAAATATTAAAATACAGTAAAAGATATGTTCCTCAAACTGTACTATATTAACTGTACTATATACTTTAGTCTGTTCTATTAGATTTAATTTGAATATTTTCTTCGACATTATATGTCTATAAAAATATCCGTTACGATTTTTTTATAAATATATATATACATACGTTGCATACATTGACCGTTGTATTTAATTTGAATGTACTCCGTAGCGAAGTACGGGTTTTCAGCTAGTCTTCTATAAACCTTGAGACGGGATTGTTACACTTGGATGCATCGCAGCTTTGACTGTGCAAGGATTTTAACCGTGGAAATCCAACACAACTCCTTGAAATATGCTATAATCCACAAAGAACAGAACCCAGTCAAGATTTCCGCTTTTTTCGTAATACTTCATAAACTTTTAAAAGCCATCTAGGCATTTATATGCCCTGTAAGAGTTAAAAATTAGCTAAGGTCTTATAACTTAGGATCAGACAACTCAAAAACCAAGATATGCATTCAGAGCAATAGTATGCGTGATACATTATATTACACACTTGAATATTTTGATAACATTTATTGCATGCATGAGAATTTCACGTAAGATCCGTTATAAATGTTCTGTTACGAAAATTACTCTAAGCATACATGGTAAGTTACCGTATGTACATAGAGGGTGATTTTTATTAAACTGACACTACTCAGAGCCATCTGTAGCGCGATCTATCAGCCAGAATTCCACCAAAATTGATAGAGGGACTAAGGACGACATGGGAAAGAGTTTGCGTGAGAGAAAAAAAATAGTTCCAAAAGTCGCCGATAGGGGAAGATATGGCGCTGTAGTTGTCAGCGCACTCGAGAATTTCATAAAACGCAAGTAAAACATCAAAATGCAAATTCACGACTACGTAGTCGACAGCAGCGCCATTATTTTGGGCTATAAAGAGGAGGGGAAAACTACAAAGCTTATCCCACTTGCATGGCCACCTCGCTCCACGTACCTAACCCCAAGTGACTTCTTTCTGTGCGGTTATTTAAAATCTAAGGTGTATCTTTGTGGAGTCTCGACTTTTTCGGTATTCACCCCTTATATTTATAGACCTAAATACTGGCGCTGCTGTCGACTACGCAGTCGTGAATTTGCATTTCGATGTTATAGTTGCGTTTTATACAAATTCTGGAGTGTGCGACAACTACAGTGCCATATCTTGCCCTATCGCCGACTTTTGGAACTTTTTTTTTTTGCTCCCACAGAAACTCTTTCCCATGTCGTACTTAGTCCCTCTATCAATTTTGTTGGAATTCTGGCTGACAGATCACGCTACAGATTGCTCTGAGGAGTGTCAGTTTAATAAAAAATCACCCTCTATATATATATATATATATGTGTGTGTGTGTGTGTGTGTGTGTGTGTGTGTAGACATTTATATTAATGTAGTGTCCTTGAATACATGTATACATCACGTACAAAGTGCACATGATGCAAAACATCAGAAGCTGGTAGAATCGCATTCATAAATGCAATGCCTCAAGAAATGCATTGCATTTTCTATAAACATTAGAAAACGTACTGCACAATAAATAACTTAAATTGAACTTTATAAGTCTTTTCGAGTTACATAAGTTCTGTTAGACACTGACACTGTGTTGTATAGTTTAAACTTATTCCTTCTTTACGAAATGTGTGCATGGTGATATTCTGAAAGTCATTAAATGTCGATAAATTTGGCTTTTAGGGAATCATTAAAGCTCTTTCTTTATGCAAAAGCTTTCTTATCGCATTTAGAAAATTAGTTTCCCGATAATTACTTCCTTATGGTACACGGACGTTCGATGTTGACAGAAAATTGTTCCAAGAAATTTGTAAGAAAATGAACTGAGAAATAAATTCCCACCAATCATGAGAAATTTACTACAAAGTTCATTACTTACAGGTAGAAGTACCATCTTTATTTTAACAATGAGGGGCTTAAACAGGAACTATGGTGGAATAATTTTACATTTTTCTTTAAAATGTATTAATATGCAGTTAGGTAGGATTTCGTGTTTCAATTTCGAACAATGAAAGATCTTGTTAATTCTCTTTTCACTCAGAACAAATAATTATATTAAATCAAAGTCATCTTTTCAACTCTTTAAATTTGACTTTAGGCCTCATAATTTTGCAGCAGTTAGATCAGGAATACTCACTGTGGCCCACCAAGTTTTCATGTCCGGCCCGAGACAATCACACTTGTTATCAGGCAGTTGCTTTTTAACATAATTTTTAACTTAATTTTGCGAATGAGTGCCTTGGTGCCGTTCGCACAGTGCGAACGCCTACTTCTTGTCTTCTTTCCACTTGCCCACTTCCATTCAATGTATTTCAGTTAAATGTGCAGGAAATGGCTCGTGCTGCCATCTGTTATCCATTTAAAGAAGTAAAAACATATTGCAGCCTTTAATTAGAAAATTTGTCAAAGTTTTTTACATATTACAATTTAACTTATGAAGAGACATTGCAATAAATAAAAATTTCGAAAATATTGCTTTGGATTGATTTTCAAGTTCCACTTTTTATATAATTTTCTTTTTACTTAGAATATACTTCGCCTTACCATGCAAGTATTTATTATATTAAACACCTTTTCTTCATTTTTATTTATTTCTATTGCCTCAATGATTAATTGAAATTGTCACCATTTGCAAAGTTTTTAATCCATTTATTATATACAGGGAAACTTCTGTATGGCGGCTAATAATGGTTCCAAAAATTTGAGAAGTAACCGTGTAAAAGGGATTTCTTCGTTAATATTGATTCTGTGGAATCTTTAATCGGTTCTGAACAGAATAAGGCCGTTTAGAGGGGTAGCCGTCTAAAGAAGTTTCACTCTGTAAATACATACATACATACATATATACATACATACATATATATATATATACCTATCCTAGCAGGAGTAGCAATAACATAAAAATTAAGTAAAATTAATTTCATTTGTTATGCCATTATTTATTACGGGAATAATGAATGTCCATGGAAAATATTTAAATTTCTGAACATATAGTATTTATATCAGAGCACGGCGATATCTTGAAGATATATCTTCACAAATATGTGCTTTTACATAAAAAATTTATTATGCTTGTCCTAATATAAAAAATGCATGATCATCACAAATAAGAAATATATTTAATTTTGCTCTCATAAGTCAATGATCCCGAGCTTATGCATGATTTATTGAGCTCAGAATTAATGGAAAGCGAATATTTTGCATGTGATTTTCATGGGGGGGGGGAGAAAAGATGGGGTAATATTATACCCTTAGCCATTTGGGAATGCAGATTTGAGTTTCAGCTTCATGGAGACTGCTTTTTACCAGTGCCAGAGAAGGAAATGCTTGATTTATGATGCTATTTGAAGTTTAATGTAGATCTGCCAAATTATCTTTACAGTTTGCATTTAGGCAGGTTTGAATAATATTATTCCGCAGATTTTGAATATTAGAAATGATTTGTCAAACATAATTATTCCAAATAAATATTTACTCAATTGAATATCTAAACTGGTAATTTCAGATATTTATTAAGTGGACTTAACGTTACTATTCTTTAACGATAATAATAATTGATTCCGTAAAATTCGTGCTGCATTTTAATGGTAAATTTAGATTAGAATCAAGAGCACATTTTATACAGTGAAATTTAACTGCAAAAGTATCTCTTTTATTAATAAAATTCTTTCTGTAACAATATTGTATAAATTTCAGTTTGTTTACTTGGATTAAGAGATCCAATTCATAGGATCCTTTCCACAAAAAGATTGATTATTTCACTGCACCAAGGGGGCCCGTCATGGTTTCCAGGGCCTTACAGGGGTTTGCCTCCACCGGTGGAAGGAAGCTTGATTACTTATATGGGCATATAATTATTTTTGTTTGTAAGCGGCATTCAGTGTAATGTGAATTATATAAAATAAAATGAAATGTCCTTCCTTTAGTTTAAAACTTCAAGACAAAAATAAAATGAAACCATACACAGGATTAAGACATTTCACTTTTACTCAGACATCATTATTTCGGTGGAAAGATAGTGTCTAAGATGTACACATAAACACACCGTTCTTTGCATTATTATGTCAATAAAATAATATTCAAAATTTAAAATTACCTTAACTTCTTCTGTTTTGTTAATTTGTGAAAATAACCTTTCACTTTCGAGAAATTCGTTCAAAGAGGTCAATATGTTAAAAATTTTAAGACTAAGTGGTCAATTCTTCATTTAAACGTTATCTTCAACTTATGGGGTTCCTCATATCCACCTCCTAATTCCCGCTACTATATATAAATCTGACCGTGGATTTAGAAGAATTTATCTTTGTAAAGGTTAAAAATGAGTTCCGAGATGCTTTACATAAATACAAATATTTTGTAGAGCTCTTACTTTTAGCGATATTTACAACCTTAAGAAGACAACTAAACCATTTTAGGAGAACTCCTCCCTATTACCCATGGTATCCATGGAAGAAGTCCGGGTGGGTCTTTCCAGGACAAGCCTAGAAAATACCAAACAGCCTTCTCGCGCTTCATGAGTGGCCGTATTGGAGCACTCACTTTTCGGCAGGGTCAAAAGATCTTCCCGGAGTGTCAATGGTGTTCTGCCGACATGGCCTCCCCTGCCCATCTTTTGGCTTGTTTGGGCTTTACAAAGGACGAGGTCCTTCGAGATCCTCTACAATTTTTAGACTTTTTAGAAATTTATGTGCTAGACAATCTGGGATTAGTAACAACAACAACAACACAAAAATTTGTACAAAACAAAAGTTCCCTCTGTTAATATTCCCATTTCTGCGAAATACAATAAACATACTTGTCACATTAATAAAGATGCAAAGTAATCCTATACAAAAGAGGATATAATGAAGTCGTAAAAATCTAGAGTATTCATGTAAAGATAAACACTTTACAGAAGTTGTAGTTTTAGAGAAATTTGTAATATTAAAGCTTGCTTTACGTACTAAGTTCTTGGACAATACCTCAATAGTTTGCAAGCAATTTGTTCAGGATATTTAATAGCTATATAAGCGTATTTCTTAATCTATGTATCTTCAAGGCTGGAACAAATGTTAATATCAAATATTTTTGTATATGTATCCTACACATACAGAATTTCTTGTCAGAGACATTCGTAAGAGACTTTGTTCATCAAGTATGAACAATTTCGGAAATATTAAATCACATTTATAAAGATGCAAAGTAACCCTACACAAAAGGAGTATACTGAAGTCGTAAAAATCTAGAGTGTTCATGTAAAGATAAACACTTTACAGAAGGGGTAATTTGAGAGAAATTTGTAATATTAAAGCTATTCTTTACATATTAAGCTCTTGGGTAATTCCTCAATTGTTTGCAAGCAGTTTGTTCAGGATATTTAATACCTATATACGTGTATTTCTTAATCATGTGTCTTCTAAGCTGGAACAAATGTCAATATCAAATATTTTTGTATATGTATCCTACATATAGAGAATTGCTTGTCAGAAACTTTCGTAAGAGACGTTGTTCGTCAAGTAAGAACAATTTCGGAAATATTAAATTTACTTCCATACATAATGCAAAACTGTAAAGTCTACACAAAGACAGACAAAGAGAAGATGCATTGCGTATGGAAAGAGAGAAAAATTAGTAACATTATTCTTAGATTCATAATTCTTATACGATTTTTACAATATTATTTTGTACCCTTTTGGCTTAACACGATGAATTATTGCGGATCAATAAATTTGTCTCACATATTTTTAATGTGATTAAGTGTAAATATCGAAAGACGAGTTTTCGGAGTGATATATTTTCTTTCGTCTATCAGTTAAAAGGTACTTGGAAACAGAAATAACCTAATATTTTCACTATTAAGTAATATTCACTATTAAGTAGACAATAAAAATAAACTCTATCAGAATTTCTAAAGCAAAAACTGCTTTCATCATCAGGAGAAGAGTGAGAGAATGTTTACACCGGCATTTTTTCCTCATAGTTTATTTAGTTATAATTACAGGAAGCATAGTTTTAATTTAATTAGTTCTAAAATTATTTCTGATTTTGAGAAAAAGTTGTTTTTAAATAAATCTAGTAAAATATTCATAAAGTGCATAAACTATTAAAGCCTTAAATAAAAGACAAATCTCAATGATTTTTTTTCTCTACAAATATTAGGAGAGGCATAGCCCAACAACTTCCTTTCAAATATTGTCTGACCTAATAAACAGTTTGTTTTAATAAAAAAATGAAATAAATTCCCTTTTTGAGTCATGTACATTTGCGATCTATACGTTGCGTTCATTCACTGGTGCAGGATAACTCGGGGAAATAACTGAGCATTATTGTAAAGTAATCCTGGAGAAGGAGTGATTTTTATCAAATCAATAAAACAAAATGGATTTAAATTAGTTTTAATGCCGGTTGTAATAATAGCGGGACTTGTAGAGCATTACAATATTCTAGAATCTTGCTCATGCGACAAAATGGACTGAACATTACAACGCATTAATAGTCATCTTTTCCAACTCCTAAATGAGCCATTTGAATCACAGGGAGTAACTTCCTTTTCCTTTTTCTGCCGATTCGTGAAACTATCTTTTTATGAGCATAACGTCTACAAAAAAATCGCGTTTAGGAACTTTCTGCCTGTAATCAGGAAGTGCACTTGAGAAAAGGATCTTTCACACCATCTCATATTAAGTCCCATGCACAACTCACACTTAGCCACAAGAATATATATATGTGCTATAGACATGAACTGTTCAAGTGTGCCAGACAACCAAAACAATCTAGAAAATAACATGATGGTAGTAAGTCTATCTTATTTCCATCATGTTTCATCCATAGAAAATGTACATAACTACAGTTAGCACATCCAATGTCTTTTAACAGGACCATTATGGATAATAATGATATTGGGATAATGGGGAGTTTATGATTATCAAAGGTTTCTGCAGCCCTTGTAATATTTTAAATGATGTGGTATAAATATTTATATTTCATTTGATTAATCCAATAAACCCTTTCAAAGAGCATCGAAATCTTGGAGGAAGAAACGATTGGGGTTTTAAATATTCACTAGTTGGTACCCGTCAAAACGTGATGGCTAGATAGTAAATAAATGTACTAATGCACAAATTATACTCCACACATCATTGCAAAATGTTGAAAATCATAATAATGCACAGAAACAAATTAATGTGTTTAAACGGCCTCTTGCTTAGTGAGTATCTAAAGCCAGATTTAAAAATGTCACTGAGCATGCGCAGAAAGCAATTTTTTTTAATTGTAAATTATCTCTAATTAAACAGCGCGAAATAAACAGTTTCCATCAGGTTTAGTCTTTTATTGCAGAAACATAATTATCATGAAAATAAAAATGGCAGAGAGAGATCTAGAGAGACTGCTCGGAATAAACATGTTTATCATTAAAACATGTCACTGAGCATGCGTAAAAACAGTGAGTTTCTAAAGCCATATTTAAACATGCCACTGAGCATGCGCAGAAATCAATTTTTTAAATGTAAATTATCGCTAATTAATAGAAATTGCGGTTACAAAAACCAAATTTGACAAATCTACAGATTACAATCTTTCGTTTAAGACCAAAATGAAGTAAATTGATGCAGTAGTTTTCTCTTACGGACTGACCAAAAAGTCGGCATAGAAACTTAAATATATAGATTCAGTTTGACTGGGAAATTTATAGCCTATATCTGCGGCTCATATGAGGCCAAAGAGAGCCGCAATCCAGTTTTTTAAAATTTATAAAGAGCTTTACGTAGATACACAAATTCAAAAATTTTTTTTAATGTAATTGCATATTTTCACAAATCACATATAACAACACATATAAATATAATTATGAAAACATAATATCATTATGAAAAAGAAAATAATTACTTCAAAATTTTAGTAATAAAATTCAAATATAATAAAATATATTTATTAATAAAAAGTATAATTACAGCTAACGACACTCTTTGGCTAAACTTTTAAAATTAGTTAAAGCTGTCAGCAGAAATTCTGTAAGATGTTGATTGGTCAACTGTGAACGATGTTTCGAATACACGAACTTCATTGTGGAGTACAAAGATTCACAGGAATATGTTGTACCAAAAATCGAAAATAGACGACAAGCAGCTTTCTTCAAGTTTGGATACTTCGATTCTCGCACGAATTTCCGAAATCCAATCATAGAAGAAAATTTGTGCAGCATTTGCAATGCCTGAACCTCTTTCATCTCTAATAATTCCAATTCCCCAGCCACTTAATCAGCAAGCTTTATTTCAGAAACTGGAAATACATCTTCAATAATGTCACAAATAAATGGGTTCGCAAATATTTTAATGGGAGCCTCACTTGACTCAACGAAGAGCCGCATTTGCCAACCATTGGCTTATATGCACATAGATTAAATTTCATTGGTGTATATGATAATTAGTCCACCCATTTTATTTTTTTCAAAACAGATATTTTCAATGCTATCAAAGAGTATAATACTCTTCGTGTTTAAAAATTACCCACAGAAACAGTCAAACCCTATTGGGCCTGAAAAACTGTAATTTTGAAACTAGCAGGCGTTTTTATTTTTTTTATTTTTGTAAATTATAGAAGCTGTATGTTCTTGTTTTGGAACACTCTTTTAGTTCTGTAGGAGTAATAATCCTAAATATTAATTTATGTTGCTTTGTCATCCAGTAATAAGTTTAAATAAATTATTGATTTTTATGAGATTTAAGGGGGGTCCGGGACACATTTTTTAAAAAAATTTATTTATTGAGTTAAAATTTTGAATTTTTTTGTCATGGTCAACCATATAATTTGTAAACAAAATCACACCATAAAATTTCTCAAAAAGTTTTTAAAATTTTAAAATTTAAAATTTTTAATAAAAGTGTGGTAATTTAAAATCTTTATAACTCGAAATATTATTAGTCGAATTTCAAAATTTTTTCATTTAATTAAACAGAAATATATAAGTTTTAATTTTGATTCAGCATTTTTTTAATATTAATTTTTAAAGAAATTAAAAATATTTAGATAAAAATTACAAAAAAAATTATGTAAATTATTTTTTAAAAATCATATTTTCAAAAGCAAATATTTTTTTCAAATTTGCTGAATCAAAATTAAATTAAAATAAATGAAAAAGACATGCTCCAAGTTTCAACCATTTATCTTTACAGGTTCTTGACTTATAACAATTTAAAGACGAGAAATAGGAAAAAAAAACCATGATGCAGAAAAACGCACTTACAGGTTTAAACAACGCTTGGCAACTATTTGAATGTTGCAAGAAAAAAAAAATTATCCTGTTCAAATTAAGATAGAAACGTGATTTAAACGTCATTTTAAGAGTAAAAGAACAAAAAAGTTTTTAATGCAATAAAAAAAATTTCGAAAATTCGGACAATTATGTGTACTGGACCCCTTAAATTTTAAGCCAATCAGAGGTAAACGATTAATTGATGAAAAATCCGTCTATATTTGTCAGTTTCTTTTTTAATCGGGGAAAACTTTATAGAATGGAACATTATAGCTTAAATTCTAGAAAAACACTGTAAAAAAGAAATCTTTCTGTGAATTGATCGTAACTTGAGAAACTGAGCTTCATCCTCTTACATCCTATTTTTAGCTATTCTTGTTTTTCTCTTGCAAAATTTTATAAATATCTTTCCGTTTCCCTATAAAAACCTGATTGACATCGAGGAAATGAAGGTTCCTGTCGTTTTTCTGATTTATCTTGTATCACGACAAAACTCGAAAGAGACACAGTAGTGATTTTTCTTCATTCGGAGATCTAAATAATCGCTCCCATTTGACGTCAAAAGAGGCTATTCCATTCGACCAATCTGGGAAAAACAGATAAACACCATTCATTTCTTGCCCTTTGGTTATTGCTGTCATGTAGTTTCTTTTTCTTCATATGTAAAAGTAGGGATTTTTTCCCCAGTTAAGCTAAGTAGTATAAACAGTTGAATAATGAAATAACAGATAATTAAAAAAGCTTAAATCAAAATTTGAAAACAATGATTCTTGATTAAAATCACATATACGCTTCTAAACTTTTTATAATGTTGTATCTAAGTTTCTACATAAATTAAATTTTTAAAAAGTTGCATATGATTTTATCTTTTAGAGGTAAATCCTAGCTACTTTGATGTACCTTATAAATAATGTATGCCTCAGGAAAAATGAGGATTATGAAGACATTTCAAAGTAGGCATGTCTCTTAATAGATTCTTAATCTATATATATAAAACAGTTCCGTAACTGAGTGACTGACTGACTGACAGATTATCCCACAGGCCAAACCGCTGGATCTAAAGAGCTGAAATTTTGCATGGAGATTCTTCTTATAGTGTAGGGGTGCACTAAGAAAGATTTTTGAAAAATTCTTCTTAGATTTTTTTAAATTAAATTTTTAAGCTGTTTTTGTAACATTTTTTAAAGCTTGCATTTAAAATAAAATTTGAGGCTTATAAAATCTATATCACCAGAAAGACCATAAAAATTCCTTTAAAATGAAATCTTTTTCGAATCTTTGCATCCATTTTCTGATTTTTGGAGAATTTTTAAAGATTGATTTTTAGGATTTAATTTATTAAATGCTGATCACGTGGTTTCTTTTCTTTTTGTGGTACTTTAAATTAATTTTGCGTTACGTGCATAACAACGAATTAAAGAGACAAAAAATATTAAAATACGGTAAAAGATAAAATTAACCACTAGACTTATTGAGATGGAAGTTTTTTTAAGAATTTAATTCAAATTAGTACTTTTTATGGAAATTAAACATACAAATTAATTGCATACATTGACCGTTGTATTTAATTTGAATATTTTCTTTTACATTATTTTGTCTATAAAAATATCCGTTACGATTTTTTTAAATATATTTTTTTGCCATTAATTGCATACATTGATCGTTGTATTTATTATATATATATATATATATATATTTGGTATTAATTGCATGCATTGACCGTTGTATTTAATTTGAATATTCTCCGTAACGAAGCACGGTATTCAACTAGTAGATTATCATATGAAGAATGATTTTTGTTTGAAAAGTATATGTTAAATAAAATTTACAAATGTCTATAAGATTGACTATGACGCCATTAGTTCTCTAGCTTTCCAATACCTCTGAACTGTATAGTTTAAGAACACAAGTGCAGAGCACGAGTCCAGATGAATAGCATCAAAAATTTTATCTTCTCCGCATAAAGAACATAAGGGAGAGCTCCAAAGTTTGAGCCAACGCAAATATGCCGGCACACAGTCATGGCCTGCAGTAAGACGGAAAAGTGCCACAGCTGAGCGTCTAGAAAAATCAGGGATGTTCTGTGTGCCCTTAATCAAAGGAGCTCATGACTTGTCAATAAAATTTATGTTATCTTTTTAACATTACATGAAAATAATGCTGAATTTGTAAGAAATAGTGTTTGTTTTCTGTTAAAAAGTTTAAAATTTTTATAACATCATGTTTCAGTGACACTATTCAGATATTTGCCATTCAATATCGCGATAACATTACTGATTTCACTTAGTACCACAATATATCTAAATTTCTAAAACCCCAACAAAGTAATTACATCGTTTTTTCTAGTATACTCCTTTTGAAATATTTCGGCGTGATAATGCATAAGGCTGCTAACGATGCAATTACTTTGCTGAAGTATTGGAAATGCAGATATATTGTGGTACTAAGTGAAAGAGGTAATGATATCTCGATATCGAACGGCAAATGTCTGAATAGTGTCACTGAAATAAGATGCTAAAAAAATTTCAAGCTTTTTAACAGAAAGCAAACACAATTTCTTATAAATTCAGCATTATTTTCATGTAATGTTGAAAAGACATAATTAATTTTATTTATCATATAATTTTAAACAAAAATATTCTTGTAAAAAGCTATTAAGAATCTATTAACATCCTGTCTCTGTTGATTCCCGTAGGTAAAAACTTAACTGTGAGCAAAGTATATCGTAAAGCATTCGTACACCATAACTATTCAGGTCTTTGGAATGCAACACCCTCTCTTTTTTGTTACACATACGTAAAAGCCAATTTATGCACAATGGAAATTCTAAAGATACATTAGTACACCATAAAAATTTGGGTCTTAAGACTGCACCATCATCTCATTGTTGTTACACATATATCAAAACCTAATTGTGTTATAACTAGTAAAATGTAAATAATTCAACAGTTTCCCCTTGAGGAAACTGATTCGGTTAGGCCTCATGATAAAGAGAAAGGTCGTTTGCCTCGTTATATGGTTTAGTTCTTATACTGCTACAGAATCTTGCATTTATGGTGCGTTTAGCTCAAAGTGCAGGATTTCTGTTTATTTTGTTTGACTGTCATTGTATTCTTTCTGTTATTTAATATCTTTTTCTGTTTAATTATTTACCTGTTACTAGTTATAATTTTCTGTGCTTTAAGTCTGAGGATTTGTTGCAACTGAGCAATATTTTACTGAAAAGTTTTAAAATAATGTAACGCTAGTATAATTTTTCTGTTAATTACGTTCAGCTGTCTATGCCTTCTTTATGTATATTTATTTCTTTTTTTGTGTTGAATTATTTCCAATGTATAAGTTAACCTAATTGTATATAATAGAAATTCTAAAGATGCATTGTAACACCATAGCTATTCCGGTTTTAAGAATGCAACATAATTTCTGTTTGTTATACATGTGCACAAACCTAATTGTACATAAGAGAAATGCTAAAGATGTATTGTTACACTATATATACTTCGGTCTTAAGAATGCAACATAATTTCTGTTTGTTATACATGTGCACAAACCTAATTGTGCATAAGAGAAATGCTAAAGATGTATTGTTACACTATATATATTCCGGTCTTAAGAATGCAACGTCATGCCTTTGTTTTATATATATTTAAAAACTTAATTGTGTATGAAAGAAACTCTAAAAATGCATTATAACACTAAAAATATTCGTATCTTAAGAATGCGATCCTTTTGAATGAGAAAAAAAATTCCGTAGATATACCAAGTTATTCTTTGACAGAACAATGCAGAACGATTGATGTTAGTGTTTCAGTACAATCCATTGCGCATCCTTTACCTTTTGTCAAAAATGTGCTTTGTCTCCTTACCCCTCATGAAATAAATGCAAAACACTCTTTTCTCATCCTGAAGCTATGCGCCATCCAAAAAATGCCATTCAGTATTTTCACTAAATAAATTATTTCAGACACCCGGGGGGGAAATTTAAAAAAAACAACTGGAATTCAAATTCATATGTAACGCACTCTCCTCCTGAATCCAAACATGTTTTTGCATACAGACTCCAACATTGAAAACAAGTGAAATCGTGGCATTTAAGCAGATTTTTTGTGAAAACAAAACAACTTCCGTTTGGAGGCTCTTATTATAGGAAATGGGGGGGGGGAACTTTTGTTTTCGCATCTGCCGCTGACGGTTCCACATGACTGATACTTTATGATTTTCGCTTTTTATGGGTCTTTTTGTGCCCATTATTATACAGATGTATATGGTCGTCCTGGAGCGGAACTGTCTGCGCAGGGTTCCGGCTCGGCGAAACTTGCAAGGTCAGGGAAATTCATTATGGGTGCACCGCGTGTGTTTGGGACGTTAATTTGAAATGGGGATTAATTGCCGCGTGATTGGTTACGGAAGGAAAACATATGTTGGTTGCCAAAAGGGATGTTAAGCGTGTTTTCAGGAATTAATCAAATTATATAAAGTGAAGTGCAATTATATATATATATATATATATATACTAGTTATAAAAAATTAAGGAAAAATCACAAAAAGAGGGATAACACGTTCAAACTAGGCCGATCTGTTTAAAATTTCAATATGTTGTTAAGTAAAACGTGCTGAACAATACTAGATTATGCAAAATATTGGCGCTGCAGTCCGAGTACGTCATTTGCGAGGAGCTCAAAAGTGCATGTCTCAGAGAAAGGTGGCAATTGTCACTGAAAGACTGAGATTAGACATCTGGAATAGCCAAATTGTAACAATAACCTCCAGGCATCATTTGACCGAAGAACTACGATGGCGAGCTATTGGGAGACTAGAGGCAGGACAAAGTCAGACAGAAGGGGCCAGATAGCTAAATGTGAGTCCGTCTGTTGTTCATAAACTTTGGCAACAATTTCTAACCACGGATTCGGCATCCAGGAGTTTCAGCCAAGGACGGCTATACGCTACGACGAGTGTCGATGACCGATATTTGTCATTATGCGCACGAAGGAATAGAACCCCAACTCCGTCTGCAAGCTCCGTCTGTCGATCCTCCCTCGCTGCAAGCTCTGGAAGGTTGGTATCAACGTCAACCGTGCGTAGAAGGCTTCACGAAGGTGGTTTTTTTGCGAGGCGACCAGCCATTTGCATCCCGCTCACGTCACGTTTGAAGTGGACCGCTTGAAGTGGGCACGTCAACATGTCCACTGGACGCGTGATCAATCGAGGGTTGTTCTCTTTACGGATGAGTCCAGGTATAGCCTCCAAAGCGATAGTAGGCGTATTTTTATTTAGAGAGAATCTGGAATTCCTTTCCATCCATCACACATCCGTGAAAGAGATGCACACGTATCAGACAGTGTCTGTATTTGGGGTGGTATCTCTTTGGGTGGACGCACAGATCTCCATGTCTTTCCCCGTGGAAATGTGAATGCTCACACGTATAGAGATGACATCCTTGATGCTTATGTGCGCCCTTATGCCTAGGCAATAGGTGATGCTTTCGTGCTACAGGGCGATAACACGAGACCTCACGGGGCTCGCATCGTGGATGCTTATCTTGAGCAGGAAATAATTCAGCGCATGGAGTGGCCAGCTTGATCACCGGACCTGAATCCTATCGGGCATGCTTGGGACGCTTCAGGACGACGTATAGTTGCTCTCAATCGTCCTCCTCGGACGCTAGTCACGTTTTCAACTGCTTTGCAAGAGCAATGGCTCTCACTTCCTACCGATCTCATAGACCGCATAATCGACAGCATCACACATCGCTTTATGTGTTGTATTGCTACTCGAGGTTATCATACGCCATATTAAAGGTACTTTTCCTATACCAAACTAACACATCCGATTTGTTCATTGTATACATATGATAGTTTCTATAACACCATAATTGTCTGGCGATTTCTTTTTTTGTTATTTTATACCTACCTATGTGTTGTATAATGTGTATAAGTTTCATTAAATTCTGCGTTTAACTTTTTCAGTAATCGCTATTTTTGTGACTTTTCCTTAATTTTTGATAACCAGTATATATATATATATATATATATATATATATATCCCTTACGTCGGTTCTTCGGTCGCTATTGCACCTGTTCTGAAGGGTGGGGTGGTGGTGGGGTTGATCAGACTGTTCAAGGTTTGTGAGTTCTTCAGTCGGGTCCTGACCTTCAAGTATAATACATCGGAGATTTTCGTCCGCTCGTATTTTGTCGGTAAATTTAATCTTTGTAAATCATAATCGGTCTTTTGGACCGATGAGCCTTGAACTAATTTAAATTTTTCTGGTCTATATGACCGATAAGCTATGAACCGTACTAATTATCTGTCAGTATGCATGCATTCTTTTTCCAAGATCTTTGTTTTATTGTTGTAGCTAGCATGGCTGGAAGAATTCCTCCTGTTACACAACGAACCAGACATTTTGTCTCTCTCGCTGTATCACAGATTGAGGAATCGGATTCTCAAATTTTTGTTGAATAATCTATTTTTTATTTACCCTTTTTAAGAATAAGAGGTGGCAGTAGTTTTGCATTAATGACTTACAACTGCGAAAAACATAAAAATAGGGAAATATCCTAATTTTTTAGCGTGGAGGTCTGTGAGACCGATGAGCTGGGGAACGAATGGAAGACAAATGATCCAACGTAAGGGTTAAATATATATATATATATATATATATATATATATATATATATATATATATATATATATATATATATATATATATATATATTTATATATATATACATATATATATATATATATATATTTATTTATATATATATATATGCATATATATATATATATATATATATATATATATATATTTATTTATTTATATATATATATATGCATATATATATATATATATATATATATATATATATATATATATATATATACATATATATATATTTACAGTATGCCCACTAAAGTCCCTTCCCACCCTCTTAACTTCGGAACGGCTGCTGCTATATTCATAAAAGTGGTATCTAGGTATAGTAAAGTAGCCATACGCTACTGAATGAAACCACCTACAGCGCCACCTGGTGGAAAACTGCGGAGTTAGCATTCGTCTCTCGAATACGGAACGAGATAGGGAAAGAAAGTGATTCTCAAAGTTGTAGAACATCATCGATTTAGTAAGAAAAAATACCTTGTGGACATTAATGCGAATAATAGAATGGTTAAAACGCGCATTTGTTTTTTCGTGATTTCCTACACTGTGACGTGACAAATGGATCTGAGAAAGAAAAAAAACTAATTTTAACAATGTACCTTTATTTCAGATGTTCAAATTTCTCACCGTCAGCTGCAATGCACATTTGGATCCTCGTTTGAATCTCACGTTGCACACGTTGGAGCATAGAGCTTGACACGTTGGCACAAGCGTCCGAAATGGTTTGTTTAAGGTCCTGCAATGTTTGTGGAGGGGTCGCATACACCTGCTGTTTCAGGTATCCCCACAGGAAAAAGTCCAGTGGAGTCAGATCAGGTGAATGTGGAGGCCACTCTTCGAAACCGCCATACCCAATAATTTGGTCCCCGAATTCCTTGACGAGGTACTGCTTCACTGGAGATCTCAGCTTTGGAATACTCAGCCATGACCACGATCATCAGCATACTACAACCCCAAGAAGATGTCTCTTTTATAGCTGTCTCAGGTGAACAGGCGGGACGTTTCTTACGTATTTGCATACTGCAAAAATTTCGAACACCAAGCGCAAGTTGCGTTGAGTTGATGCGACACTATTTTACACGATCTACGTATTGTCTACTCTGTTTATAAAGACAATCAGTACAAGGATGAAACCCTCGAGGTTTGAACCGCGGTCCTTTTGATTGGGGATCAGAAGCGATATACCACTGTCCACATTGCAATGTCGTGTTTTGCCCGAAAGATAATCATTTCTCCTTTCGTTCAGGTTTCGTGAAGTCACAGTGTAGGAAATCACGAAAAAACAAATGCGCGTTTAAACCGTTCAATTCTTTGCATTAATGTCCACAAGGTATCTTTTCGTACTAAATCGATAATTTTCTACAACTTTGTAAATCACTTTTTTTCCCTATCTCGTTCCGTTTTCGAGATAGGAATGCTAACTACGCAGTTTTCCACCAGGTGACGCGGTAGGTGGTTTCATTCAGTAGCGCATGGCTACTTTACTATACCTAGACACCACTTTTAGGAATATAGTAGCAACCGTTCAGAAGTTAAGAGGGTGGGAAGGGACTTTAATGGGCATACTGTATATATATATATATATATATATATATATATATATATATATATATATATATATATATATATATATATATATATATATATATATATATATATATATATATATATATATATAGTACAGTGGTACCTCGATCTACCGTTTTTAAAGGGGCCTACTGCACTGAACGATAAACAAATAATATCGTCAGGATTGGATGAAGTAAACGACACATACAGGAAAAACGATTATTCAGGGAGCGATCGATGAAGGCTCCCTAATATATATATATATATATATATATATATATATATATATATATATATATATATATATATATATATATACATATATATATATATATATATATATATATATATATATATATATATATATATATATATATATATATATATATATACTGTCTCATAAAGTGTGGAATTTTACAGTAAAAAATAAAACTTCTCGCATCGCACCGACTATTCAGTTAAAAGAATTAAGTCTTGGAGCTATTGGAAATAAGTCCTAGAAACCCAAATATCACTTGATCGTTATATCTCTTAAAACTTTTCAAGTGATATAACGATACTGGTAAGCGGTTTTCAAAAATATTTCTCCGCAATATAGACTGTTCTAGAGTTAGACTGTTATAGACTGTTCAGAGTTAGTCTGTAGACTGTTTCATTATTTGAGAAGTGCTAAATAGTACTTGGAGTACTGGTCCGCAGAAAAATTATTTTAGACTTATATTGTTATTAGTTGATTGTTCCTACCAATGTTAAACAAAATACGGATTAATGAATTACAAGAATGAAAAAAAATTACTCCTCTTGCAAGCATTTGTAAAGTATAATTTTAACGTGAATTACATCACTTTTTATCATGCAACTTTCTACGTAATGGGAAATATTAAAAAGCAAATCAATATTTAAAAATGAAAAGGATTCGCTTTAAATGAGTTATCCTTAATCTCTGCCATCTTAAAAAATTAATTCAAATTTATTTCCTAGTGAAAGCAAACAAAAAATACAACCAGAATAAAAAAAGCAAAGGATTTCTCTTCACATACGAGACATTCTTTCACATCTCTCTCACTCACATACGAGAGTGAGAAGAACCGGAAGGTTGCAACAACATTTTTAGCAAATACGACTTCCGACACTCGGTGGAATTGTTAGAATATCCAAAATCCACAAAATCTTTATAAACTCAGAGACACGACCCTGGATATATTATGACAGAACTAAATCCTAGCTCACATTTCACTGAATATCTACAAGGCGGAAAAAGAAAAGATCTTTAGAGAGATTTTACGGAAACCCATTTTTCATTCTTGAATTTCAAACTCAGAGCATTTCCTTCAAAGCGACAAGTATTTTACAAAGGAAAGTAATAATTTAAACCCAAATTTAACTTTTTCCCTAAAAGTGTCAAAACTTTCAAGGCACTCCCAAAAGAACTTATAAATATTTGCCGATTTTAAAACCAAGTGTACTTTTCAGGCGCATTAGTGTCCATCCTCGACGTTACAGTCTCAACCAGTTTGAAGATATTTGAGTAATGACTTCTCTTCAACAACACTTGACACCCTATAACTCTTACATAGTGTCATAAGTCATTTTACTTGTTCATTGGAAAGAAAGAAAAACTATTGATTGATTTTGTCTTAAACAAAACAAATCACCATTTATCAGCCACATTCTGGAATGAAACTACAGCCATGTATTCTAAAGTTGCATGGAATTTTCTCTACATACGTATTTTAAGTAACAAAGAATATTTTCATCACTGCATATTATTTATGCTTCATGAATATGATTTACTTACTTGTATGTTTCTATTTTTCTTACGCCTAGATTAAAATGTCAGAGAAATAATTAGAAAAGTTTTATTCCTGAAATTAAACTTGAAGTATTTTTCCGTGGTAACATTTAGTTAAACTGATCTATCTTGCAGGAAGGACGTTAGGTACAATTTCTATAGCATTTGCTAATCCAAATCACGTTCAAAGAGAATTAACAGAATAAAACAACTCGTAAATGCATTCCGTCACAGATGCAAAGCAATATGTTTCAAAGTATAATCGTAATTCCCCGTATTCAAAAAAAAAATTACGAGTCGATTAATTTAGATTTCTTTAAAATAATTTTTGTTTGGGAGACGGGATAATTCGGGACTATCCATGTTGACTATGCATTAAACAGGCGTCTCCTTCGGTATCCTAACCAGGTTTCTATGTGAAAGACTTGAGTACATTAAACTTGAGTATTTTCCAGATTTTTAAGTTATATCATACTCAGAAATCGGAGAAAACTTCTGACCGGAAATGTCGAACAGTTTGGTAGTTTGCCCATCAGTGTTGTTTGTGCTATTTTTCCTTTTCAAGAGGATGAAGTTTTGCAGTAACTGTGAAGTTTGGATATTTTATGAATAAAAATCTTTCTTTCTCTAAAATGATTCCTTTATATGCATCTACACGACGCACCATCTTAAACAAGATAATGCATTAAGATTACGGCGACTACAGCTCTCGCTTATACGCCCTGTTCAAACTGAAGACCATGCTGCTTAGCAATTCCTGTAAACTCAGACGAAGGTTGATTTCCCCTGTTCGGCGATGTTTCATATAGGCCTGGGCGCCGGACGGACAGTACAGATCTGCCAACCAATTTGGGCAACCCTTGGCCCCTTAAACAAGATAAAGACATAATATTTGGTACGGCTGTCAACCAGATGCAAATTATTTTTTAAATGTCACCAAAACTAGTGAAACAAGAGTAGTGATTGCAACCATGACGTCATCGACCAAACTCTAAAGGATTTTATATTCCTCATCAAAGATCAAAGAGCAGTGATATAAAGAGTATTTCCCTCATCTTCCTTTGTCCTCCATTCTTCCTCCATACAGGTCATAAGTTCATTTTATACAGACACCATTCCTATATACTATTTGTTCAATTGATGAGGAAAATTATGATGACAGCTTCTTCAAACACTTAACTTGGTAGTGATTCTATCCCTTGAATTAATTGATACAGCTTGGATGGGTATTTCGGGGTGATTTTTACTCTACTTTTCATATTTTGTCTGCTATTCTCGGACCCTTTCAATGTTTCTTGTGTTTTCTTTACACTATCGCTTCTGATCTTTCCGGCTTTACGGGTTGTTGTTCCCACTCTACACATTAAAACTTTTGACCGTGCATTACAATTTTTACTTTTGTCTTACCAAGTGTCCTGAGGAAGAAAGCTGAATTTTCTTTTGAAATTCTAATATAGTTTGCTTTGCTATTATTTACTGTATATTTTTTTAATGTTTTTTCTGTTGCCACATACTAATCATTGCCTCTATTCAGTCTTAATCGCGGAGATTTTGAGTTAGCAGTGAAGGACATGCTTTACATACATTTTTTTAATATTCACTAGTTCAATCCAAAAATATCTTTCTTAAGGTCACACGTATGTACTTTACGTAATGTAATACTTTATGAGACCTTCAAAAAAGATGTGTTCCAGCTCCAAATGCAATGCGCAAGAAGCGCCTGTCTGGAACACTGACGGCTAGTTTAACTCCTTTAACCTTTAGCTTACGGGGCCCATTAAGGTGAAATTTCATATATATGTATATATGTATGTGTGTATATGTATATATATACATATATATATATATATACATATATATATATACATATATATATATACATATATATATATATATATCAGGGGTTTCCAACTGGCGGCCCGGGGGCCAAATGCGGCCCGCGGTGCCTTTTTTTGCGGCCCGCGAAGACTTCTAGGAAAATAATTTGCAGCATCAATTTAGATATTCTTACTTAACGAAAAATGTTTTTGTAAAAATCTTTATTGTTTTCAAATGCTGTTCATTTACAAAAAAACATTGATTTTCCTCGAATTCCATGAAAAGTAGGGTGTCCACTCATGTTCTATTTCATACCCCCCACCCCACTTCTTATTTGACTTTTTTGTGTGTGACTGTGTAATTTAACAAAAGTTGGCCAGTTATAATCAAGGTCATTGTTGGAGGTTCAGCCTCGAATTTTTAAAAATTTCATAGTACATACTATACACAAATCCTCCAAATCCCCCTCCCTCAAGAAAAAATATCCTGGGTATGGTCCTGATTAAATTGCGGCCCGCCACTAGACAGGTGTTTTCGATTGCGGCCCTTGGACACTTGTAAGTTGGAAACCCCTGATATATATATATATATATATATATATATATATATATATATATATATATACATATATATATATACATATATATATATATATATATATATATATATATATATATATATATACATATATATATAAACATATTTATATATATATATATATATATATATATATATATATATATATATATATATATATATATATATATATATATATATATATATATATATTGAGCCCGTATTCTTGGAATACATGCTATCCCACCTCGTAAGGAAAATGTTAATTTAGGTCTCAATGTTTGAACTAACATGTGCACTTGCCTTAAACTAAGAATGAATGGCGTTGTGTATAGTGAAAAATTGTAGAATTTTGATAAAATAATACGGCATGACCATGATTTACTAGGAGTCGATTTTCCTTTGACATCGTTCCTTTGAAACGTCGAAGAAATAATCTCTGATTCAGATACAGCAGTGAGAGGACGCAAACTAAGTGCAGTTCAGTAATATTTAAGGTGCAAGTTGTCATCGCCGATTTATCGTTTTAATGAAAACTAGAAGATATAACTCATAACTGTTGATTTTCAGTTCATATAGCTGGGGTAAGACAATTTTGAAAAGGATTTTTACATTCTATTATGTCTGGAATGCAAACTGCACTTAAAGTTTTTGCATTTATGCATTATCAGTATCAGTTTGAAAAGTTATTTTGTGTATTCAAAAAACTATGCATCTTATCGCATTACACTTGACTATGCTCTTAATATCTGAAAGTATTGATTTAAGCACTACATTCTTTTACAAGGAAAAAAATTGATGCTCTTGTCAAACAAGAAACATAGAACTCCGAAGAAGAAAAATTACTGCATAATATTTACTTCATACAAATAGAACCTGAAAGACTGACAGCTCAAAAACGCTACTGATGCGAAAAAATTCGGAACTCACATTCGAATTTCAGAAATATAGAATAATAGAATGGCGAAAAAACTGGCTTGCGAACTCTAAACATGGATTCTGAAGAAGTAGCTCTCGGATGATTGCTTTTACAAAATCCATAAAAATATTCTTTTTTTCCTGTTGTTCAGAGTTTTTCGAAAAAACAAGATGAGCACGTTTATTATCCAAAAATAGTTTTCCCATTAAAATCTAATTGAAACTTTTTTCTAACAGCATTTATTTTTCAAAATATGGTTTAATATGAAACTACAACTCTGCAATAAAAAATAAACCTTACTTTTTTAATGTAATTTGATATTACATAATTTTAAAGATATTTTAAATCTTCCTTTTGGACCAAAATATGGAGTGTTGGTTCATAAATTGATTAATAATTCTCTAATTTAATTTACAATTGGTTTTCTGCCCGATTTTCGGATGTTTTGCTATTATTTAGAAGTACTAACTAAATAGTTAAAATTCTTTATTTAATTGATGCTTTTATTATTTCAATTAGTGCAAATCATCATATAAAAAAATTTTAAAAATAACCATATAAAATAACCATCATATAAAATAACCTTTTAGAAACTTTATTATATGATATCATGATAACTGAATAACAAATGTCTTAATGTGGAGATATTACATTCACTTTAAGGCAGGATTACTTTCCTCCTTAACGGTCCTCCGGAAAGCAAAATTTCAGATGTCCTGAGTCGCGAATTATAATTTTGGCAGCGCGCAAAACCCAGTCTGTATCACTTGGGCAAGTGATAAACAGTTAAACAGGAAAGTACCAAAAGGCGTCAAAATTTTGACATTTATATAATATCTATATATATATATATATATATATATATATATATATATATATATATATATATATATATATATATATATATATATATGTCACGTTTCACCCCATGACTTTCCATAATAACACACAAGATGCACAAATGAAGAGGCACAGTTCCTTTAAAATTGCAGTCCTTTATTTCTTTAGAGTTTATGGCGGAGAACAGGACGTCCTTCTAGCATGACGCGAACATACAAGTGCACACCTACAGAGACAACAACAGAATGAATCTGCTCTCTTAGCCAGGGGCTGTATCAAAAGTCAACGACTGTTTACGTAAAAACAGATGTTTGTCGTGGGTGGTAAGGCTGGTAGAATTCTAAGAAACTTATTGGGTACGTTTTATCTTTATGGTATTGTTTGACACTTTTGATCGCTTTATATCTGGCACCTGCAGCCATTATCACTGAGATATTGTGAACTGAGGATTTAGATGACTAGAGACGAGGTTTTGTTAATCCTTCTGGAGCGGCACGGCTATATATTTTTATCAACTGATTTGGATTTAGCTTGGTATTTATCCCATACTTTTCACCCTCTGCTGCGGTTATTTGCCTGAATGTATTTTTCTGGAACTTTCAGATGTTCACTTGCGGTTGGGTGGGCTATTCTGAGAAAAGAGACCTATCTTAAACAGATGTGTGGACCCGAATTATAGAAATAAAAGAGATTCAAACTTATAATGTCACATATATATATATATATATATACATAACACATACATATATACATACAAAAGAGGTAAGCAACGATAGGGAATCCTACGTTAATAACCCGCGGAAGTTTCATTAGTAGAGACTACCTGAATTTTTTTTTTCTTTTTTTTCTCGAATTTTGTGCGGGGGAGGGGAGGTGTTGGTTGGAGACGGCTATGATCTAAACTAGAAATACTCAAACTGTGGCTTGCCAAGCTTTGATTTGCGGGCCCGAAACTCTCACATTATGAGACAGGTGCTTTCATAAACATGCTTTTGTAAATAAATACCTTAAAAGAACAAAACTGTACAAAAATATGCCACCTGCTGCTCACGTTGTTCGAATCAACGTATCTTTGTGAAACATTCTATTCCAAACCGATACATGCGAAGAACGTATGTAGAACGTATGAACGTAAATCAGCTTACTGATTCTGATCTTAATGACGTATTGAGAGTAGCTAGTAACAAGTATAAATCTCGTCTGTCTAAAATGGTCGAGAGTTTTTATGTGTCCCCACTAAGCTTTTTGGTGCGGCCCGAAAACCAAATTAGCCGTACAATCAAGCAAAGGTTAAGTACGGCAATGCTTGGAATATTTACCCAAAATTTTACGAGGATTAAAATTGGCAGAAGATAATTTATACCTGCTTTATGCGACGAATTACAGTCCCAATATTTAGGAGATAAAAAAGGCCAACATTGTTCAAGATGCAAACTAAATTGTTCCTATTTCTCACGAAAATTGTAGTGTTGGTAACTGTCAAAGAAATAAAACAACAAATGTTTAGCAGAAATGTAGAGAGCCCGTTTGCGGCTAAAGTATGGGACCAAAAAGTGTTTAACATGCTGGAAGTTCATAACAGATTAATATTGGCGTTTACATTGATTTAATTAAATTTTAATTTCAATTAGTTTAATTTACATTGATAAATGTGTGAAAAATAAATATTCTTAATTAAAATGCAATTGCTGAATAACATTAACGTAATTTGAAATAAGTTTAAAATTGAAGTAATTTTAAAATATCAGGCGTTCTAGTGTTGATATTCAGACAAGTTTAATGAAAATAGATGCATAAATTCCTTTCAAACGCTTTCAATTTTCGCTGAAGTAAGAAGCGCAACTGAAATATATTCAAAAAATTTTACTAGACATTTTTCGACAGAAAACTTTATATTAAACATTTTTCACATGTACCCAATACAGAAAATTCCAATATTTTTATATCTGAATAAAATGTGTGCCTTTAAATGTCGACGAAATCAATATGTTAAGTCTGACATTTTTTTAAACATTAAAAGGAATTTTTGAAAGTCTGTATTTTTAATTATTCGACGTAAGATATACGAAAAAAATGAAGTGTTCTGGAAAAACATTTGCTCGAAGAAAATGTTTCCGGAAGTTAAAGAAAGACATTTTTAACACTTAAAATCAAAATTTCATTCCCTAGAATTTTTGAAAGTTAATTACCGCTGATAAGATATTTTTTGTATTCAGTTTGAGAGAAATAGATTAAAAAATAGCTAAATCCATTTATAAAAGATATAAAAATTCTCTCCCAGGATTTCTAATTTAAAAGAACGAATTTTATCTCGATTAAGTGAAATTCATTTTAAAAATTTCTAAGTGGAAGATTTTCAATGTGAGAGGAGAACATGTAAAGCATAATTTAAATTGCAGCAACTTTTACTCCCTAAAGGAAAAAATAAACTCATAAATGTCTTTCGCGATAAAGTTAAATTTGTTAGTTAAATTAATTTCAGTAGTTCAATGGAACTAAATTTAGAATATTTCAAGAGAAAAAAAAAATTAATCGTATCTTTAAAGCATTTACTGGTTAAAAAATTAATTAATTAAGATTTAACAAACTTTGGTTTATAAATGATTAACTAGAAGAGTTAAATTGTTAGTTTTTATACTTTCCTATCAAATAGGTTTTATCGTCTAGTGTATTTAAAATTTTTATCATTTAACCAAGTAATTCTTATAACTATGAACGAATATTTGCAAGTACCGTTTGCCGAACAAAAGTTTAGAATACGCGCCTCTAAATTTCGAAGCCAGCTTCCTGACATATAAACCATACCGGCGCGTGAAGATATCGTCACCTGAGTACAAGAACTAGATAACTTCCAAAAAAATTATTTTTGAGATATCTGGCTATTTATTGCTATATTACATAAGAATTGACTGCAATAACAACTGACTTTGCTGCTAACCTAATGTCATCTGTTGGTTAGTGTAATAATTAGACAAACAGAACGACTAGTATTTTCTCACTGTAAGAAGTAAACATCTTGAGATCTTCAAGAACTTGAACAATCGAGTTACCTAGTTTTTGCACTCAGGTGACGATATAACGTTCTACGAATTCAATCCTTGAAATTCTCCCTTCCACCCTCCACCTTATTTTGTGGACGGTACAAATAATGTTTAACAATGTTCAAATGAAATGCAAGGTGTTGACCGTGTGAACCGATTAATTTATTTATCTCTTCTTCCGTTGATATGTTTTTTTCATCTATGAATATTAGTTATAAGCTCCTAAACGGTCTACCAATGGTCGACAATTCTTTCGAATGGTCGAGTGTCATTGTAGTGAACATCTTGTGACTATCGCATACTCAAAGCCTATCTCTGAGATGTGACAGAATCTCATGTTTTGTAAATAGCATCCCTCACATACCCTAGATATGACTAACTTCAAAGGGTATAGTAGAACAAAAATAAAAAATGTAATACAACTCAAAACGTAGTAGGTAGAAATACAGGGTATCCGGGCTAAAAGTATCCAAAAGTTATGACTTATTTTTACGGAACTACCCATTATAATTTTTTTCAAAAAATTATTTAAATAGAAAGAACATATCCCCAAGTTTTAATATCAATTATAGATTTCAATCGTAGTATCATAGATATCGTCGTGTGCACCTTTTGTAGCACGACTAACGTCTAAATGGTAATCCAGTTCTCTCCAAGTGTTTCGTAGCATATCAGGAGTTATTAGATTTTTTTTGCTTGGGGATTCATTAAATCCGTTGTGTATAAACAAAAAAATTGAAACTGTGGATGTGTTGAAGAAGCGTATCATTCAAGCAATTCGTGTAATAACTCCTGATATGCTACGAAACACTTGGAGAGAACTGGATTACCATTCAGATTACCATTTATGACATTGGATTACCATTTATGACATTTCGAATTTATTTTCAAATGCAAGTCACTTTTAAAGTGCTTAGTTTAAAACGGAATAAGAACTTAGCGACAATTTATCTTGAATAGCTATTGCAAACCTTTCAGTATGAAACAATAAAAACTATTTCTGCCAACCGAGCTTAAGGTTTTCAGAGATTTTCTGCTTTCCGGGCAAAAGGGGCTATCATTATACGACGGAGCTCTGTATTCATCTTCATAATCTTTTCTGTCTGCAAGAGACCTGAGGGGAGAAGACTGTCTTCCGGTCAAAATGTAACCGTATAAAGAGCCTTTAATAGACAACTATTTTATTATTTGTAAAACTATTTGTACACCAAAACTTGTACGTCAAAATATTGTATTAAAAAGAAACAATTATTTAGTACTCAATTTCTTTATTTTTACTCAACCCAGATTTGGGAAATTAAAAGATTAATGCCTAGTCACATAAATTATGCTGTACAATCTCAAGGAATGTAAATACAAAAAAATAATCTTTTTCAAGTAGTTTTGTTGTGCTAATATTATGTTTCCTGTCCTTTGAAAAACTTAATAGTTTAATTATATACACTATACTACGGACATTGTATAGAAAAAGTTCATTCATTTGTATCCAGCAGAGAAAAAGAATTCTCTCGTTTGTTCTGATTCTTTTTTTCTCATATTGGGAGAGCTCTTTGGACCAACATTTTTGTTGGAAAGGTGTATTATTCAAAATTAATATGTCAGTCGCTTACAGAAGCACCTATTTGGGCATTCATAAGTTAAGCAACCTCATGGGTATAAGATTTATATCAATAACCTAAATACTTGAAACATTATCTGCCCCTGTATGCACACACAAGTGTATGACCATCTATGGTATGCAGATAAATATATCATTTCTTGTTTTTTTGCTCTTAAAACGCTAAATTTCATTGTAATCATTTGGTCACTAACTGATTGCTTTTGAAGATATTTTTTTTCGTTAGATTTGGGTAGAAGATAAGGATTATTTTGTGCTAACTATGTATAGGGGAGGAAATATCCATACATAGGTATTCCTTTTATACGCATATAAGTTCTTCATATACTTAAATTTCTTTGGCTCTTATAAAAAATCTTTATTTTTCCTAACTAGTAGCTTGGTCACTTTCAAGGAATCTGCGTCAGTCATTAAATCTATGATATCAAAGTGACAAAGAAATGTTTATTGACCTCTCTACTTGAACGCACGAATCAAATGTGTTACTCTAGTGAAACTTTTGGCGAGTAAAAGTCAGTGAATTAAAGCTTATTTAAATTCACAGTATCAATTTAATCCCAATACTAGGATTACACTAATAAATATAAACTGCAGTGCGTTTGGGAAGAACAACTATACCAACTAGTTGCCAATATAAATTTTTATAGTCGATTTTTAAGAAGCTATTATTCAACGGCTAACAGAACATAATACAACATAAGAACTATGGATACAATACAAAACTGTGAAAAGAACAATTTGAAAGAACTTTGGGCCCCTAACAATAGATCACAAAGATGACCGTAGCTCTAAAAAAATTGAGCAAACCATAATCGCTTAACTAGACGGGACCCCAAAATTAAAAATGAAATCTCCATCTAACTCACTACTTACCAACGCGTATTGCTAAGTTACAACAGTATACAACATAATAAGACTTAGAAGGCAAAATAAAACCATAGAAATAATTTAAAATAACTTTGGATCCCTAACAATAGATCACGAAGATGACCGTAGTTCTAAAAAAATTGAGCAAACCATACTCGCTTTATTAGCCGGGACCCCAAAATTAAAAATGTAATCTCCATCTAACTCACTACTTACGCGTATCTCTAATGATAGTTCAAATCTTCAATCTCCTCTGACGGTATTTGACTTTACTGGCGAGTTTTTTCGAAAGTTAGACGTCTCCACTGCCTCGCACAAGGGAACTTTCTCTATCTGAACTCCTTCTAATTACTATTTTGAGCCTCTAGGTCACCTAGAATGTCACCTAGGTTAATTAAAAACCCCTGGTTTCTATTTTGATCTGCTACTCAATTAAGAATTACGTAAATGTTTATCTTTTATTGCGGTGGAGGGTGATTAAAAATTAAACTTAGGGAAATGGAACAAACAAAAAAAAATTTAATGCAATACCTTACTTAATGAACTAAATGAGATTACGAATCTTATGAAGAAAATGAATGAAAAAATAACCATTTTTATTAAAAATTACACAGCATGATCTCGACCGTACTAATGAATATATATACTGCTTACGTTGCATTTCCTCGTTTTGGTGAAGGACTCATTTTCTCAGAGGTATTAGAGATTTTCCTTTTTCACATGTGAATAAGGTACGAGATTTCTCATATCAAGCATTCGGTTTTGTCTTTCTTCATAACCTGCTTAGACGTTAATCAGTTCCCATTCATTGAACTAGAATTCGATTCAATCTCTGAAGTCAGAATTTTTCCTTCCCAAAGTGCAATTAACTAAGTTCACAGACGATGAATTCACCGAAACTTTTCCCTAAATTAGAACCGAAATTTGCTTTCGGGATGTTAGAGACAGGGATATAGAGCATGAGGGAGAACCTTTTGTTAATTGATTATTTCGGATTTTAATATTCCCTGCTTAAGTCTCCTGTATTTAGCTCGTAGTTTTTACTCAATTACACATAGTTTCAATTAATAATAAACTTCTTTTTATCTTAATTTTTTTGAGAAAACTATGACAATTTTATTGATATTAATATAGAAGTTTGACAGCAACGGAATCTATCATTTAAAAAAGATTGTAAAAATATATATTTTAATAAAAGCGCAATTTTTTTCACTTATTGTTCAGTGATCCCTCTTATTTCTTAAGAGCAACATGATCCATCCATTTTGGTTAATAAATCATGTTGTTACGATATTTGACAAGTAAACCTTGACAGCAGGTAAGAATATTATTTGAAAAATGATTGTAAAAATATATATTTTTATAAAAGCGCAATATTTTTTTTTCGCTTGCCGTCCAGTGGTTCCTGTTTTTCCTTTCGAACAAAGTGATCCATTCATGTTGGTCAATAGATCATGTTGTTTAGATATTTGACATGGGATTTCAAATATCTTGTTATGTATAATATTGTCATTCTCAAATATCTTGTCACGCTTCAAGTCATGTGTAACATTTTTATTCGGAATTTAGCTCTTTATTATTTATAATGAACAACTTTTATGTTAACACATAGCAGCACGAAGACAATCCGTTGACAAAAGATAAATAAATGACTAGGTCAATATAATATTGTTCAATATATCCTATAAATATCAGAATTGACTCTTTGGTGTCTGAAACGCTACGATGATCTTTTCCTACATGAGTGCTAAAATTTCAATTTAAAACCCAGTTTCAGACATTCGGCCATCAAAATAAGAGAACGTTTCCTCTAAAGATTCATTCACGGTCATAACACGTTAATTTGTACTCAAAAAAAATTTCTAAATGTTAATTCATACATATGTTTTGTAATTAAATTTACCTTCTCACCTTACAATCTAGCTGGACCTGAATACATTAATTCCTAATTTAGCTTTTGAACAAAACTAGCTTAGAAAACACTGTCATCACTTGCAAAGCCTTAACTATTTTCTGTCCCGGATTCCGAGTGGTCCACTTGCCAAATGCAATCTTCACAGTAGTATACAATTCTATTTTATTAGTCCCAACAGCAACCTGATATTATGATAAACGTCAGGTTTTAGTCAGAAATTTAGCGATCATATTCAAAACGTGAGGATGAAAAGTATATTACACATGGTTAAATAACATACGTATAAAAATGATAAAAATTCTGGAGAGATAGATCTATGACTTAAAAAAAAACATTCTTGGCGTTGCCCATTTGGATAGGTTCCAGAACTGAAGCACGACGCATATTCACCTCACCGTATGGTGGTTACGCACTTTCACAGTGTAGGCTCAGGTTTGAATCACAGATAAGACATGTACGTTCCTGTGCTGTACCCTCACAGGGAACTGTGTTGGCTGACTTTTATGGGGCTCCCATGATAAAGTAGCCTTGTGAACGAGCCCATGTACTCTGGAGAAAATACTTGCCACATTGGAAAAAAAAGGGCGAGAATTCTTAATTTATATATATATATATATATATATATATATATATATATATATATATATATATATATATATATATATATATATATATATATATATATATATATATATATATATATATATATATATATATATATATATAAATATATATTATACATATATATCTATACATATATATATATATATATACATATATGCATATATATATACATACATATATACATATATATATATATATATATATATATACATATATGCATATATATATATATACATGTATATATACATACATACATACATACATACATACATATATATATATATATATATATATATATATATATATATATATATATATATATCAAATATATATATATATATTATATATATATATATATATATATATATATATATAAAGAGAGAGCGATTTTGTACGTGGAGGGTAATCATCCGAACTACTGTACCTATTTGAAAAATTCTTTCACTGTTTGAAAGGTACATTATTCCAGATGGACACAGACTATATATTATGTATATCTAATCAGTAGAAATAATGTTAGTGGCTTAATCCTAACAATCTCTATTGTTACCGCTACTGTCCTCTACCGCTTTTTGTGCCGAAGTCTTCAACGATCTTTAGCGTGGTGCTATCTATACTTATATATAAAGAGAGAGCGATTTTGTACGTGGAGGGTAATCTTCAGAACCACTGTACCTATTTGAAAATTCTTTCACTGTTTGAAAGGTACATTATTCCAGATGGACATAGGCTTTATATTATGTATATCTGATCAGTAGAAATAAAGTTAGCGGCTTAATCCTAACAATCTCCATTGTTTCCGCTACTGTCTTCTACCGCTTTTTGTTCCGAAGATTTCAACGATTCCTATCGTGGTGCTATCGCAGTGGGCTTCTGTTTTGACGCTAGCGGTTCGAACCTAGCCGTTCTCCGGCACGCCCGTTTCTTTTAAAAATTTATTTTAATTATTAACTAACATAAAATTAATTTCAGGTATTATTTTGGTTATTATTAAGGTAAAAATGTTTACAATTTATCGGCTATCAACTGGAAATTTATTGCTATAATATTTTGTTCAACCCGGACAAAGTCGGAACGGGCCGCTAGTATATATATATATATATATATATATATATATATATATATATATATATATATACTGGCCACAGTAAATGCAACACCCTGAAGGAAACATGCAAATAACATGAAACTTACAACATGCATTAGTGGAGGTGAGATATGCAAATGATTAGAATTTCAGCGCAGACGCACATCACGCCCGCCTGTGGCGCCACTTCAAATCGCTATTTAAGGCTTGGAGATTTCGACGATTTCAAGTTCGGCAATTGTGCTTTTCTTGTGGTTTTAAAAAAAAAAACAATCAATTATGTCTCGTCGAAAACAGCGATCATCTTTTGATCAAGTATCCGAGTTCCACAGAGGAAGGATAGTGGCCTACCGAGATTGTGGATTATCTTTCAGGGAAATCGGTAGTCGTGTTGGACGAAACCAAACAACTGTAATGCGGATATGTGATCGTTGGATGCAGGAAGGTACGACGAACCGGCGTGTTCGATCGCATCCACCTCAGCGCACCACTTCACGTGATGACAGGCAAATTGTGCACATGGCAGTGACGGATCGCTCAGTCACATCACGAACCATAGCACAGCTCATGCAGTCTGTAACGCATCATCCAGTGTCTGCGCGTACCATTCGACGTAGTTTACAGCAGAGTGGTCTGTCCGCAAGACGCCCATTGCTTTGTCTACCCTTGACGCAGAACCACAGACGTCTCCGCTGCCAATGGTGCGATGACAGAAGGATGTGGACGGCAGAATGGAATGAAATGGTCGCATTCGAGTCTGGAGACACCGTGAAGAGAGGATGCTGAACAGCTGCGTTATGCACCGCCACACTGGTCCTGCACCGGGTATTATGGTATGGGGCGGTATTGGATATGATTCTCGCACACCTCTAGTACGCATTGCCGCTACTTTAAACAGCCAGCGCTACATCTCCGAGGTGTTGGAGCCAGTTGTCCTTCCTTACCTTCAGGGCTTGCCCACAGCCATATTTCAACAGGATAATGCGCGACCACACGTGGCACGCATTGTCCAACGGTTCTTCGTCAATCGCCAGATTGAATTGCTTCCCTGGCCGCCTCGCTCTCCGGATCTTTCGCCGATAGAAAACATGTGGTCCATGGTTGCTCTACGATTGACCCAGATTCCATCTCCAGCTGCCACAGCAGATCAACTTTGGCAACGTGTGGAAGCTGCTTGGTCTGTTGTACCCCAAGAACTCATCCAAAGTTTCTTTGAATGAATGCCGAGGCGTGTGGCAGCGGTGATCTCCAACAATGGCGGCTACTCTGGCTACTGATTTTGGCAAGAACCACACTTCACAGAAGTCTATAAATTTAATCATTTGATACTTGGTCAACATGTTATCTACAAAATAAATTTTGTTGTGATATCTCTTGTCTTTCTTGGTGTTGCAATTTGGGTGGCCAGCAGTGTATATGTATGTATATATATATATATATATATATATATATATATATATATATATATATATACATATATATATATATATATATATATATATATATATATATATATATATATATATATATATATACAGAGAGAGAGAGAGGGGCCGTGGCGGCGTTGTGGTACAGTGCGCTGGTTTTCGGTGCTGAG
The DNA here is from genome assembly GCA_907164885.2 of Dolomedes plantarius. Lineage (NCBI taxonomy): Eukaryota > Metazoa > Arthropoda > Arachnida > Araneae > Dolomedidae > Dolomedes > Dolomedes plantarius. Next base: position 171,950,613 of record OU015491.1, on the reverse strand, counting down.
GATGCTCAGATCGAATCCTGGGGTTAATTTTGCGTTAAATTTCTTTTACCAAAATTCTGCTTGATCATGGACTTTATTATCTGATGAGAAAATTCTCTTTCTATTTTTTTTCAGTAATAATGAGACTGAAATGTATCAAGAACGGCGTCTTTTGTGTGCACTAACTACAAATGTGTCGTTTAGCCCTTACATGCATATTACCCATTAGATATTAGCCGAGTGGCTGTTAAAAAGTTATAAAACTCTTCGTAAGCCCAAATTAATTTCTATAACTCGAGCTGTAAAAGAAATATTTACAAACTTCGTAAATTAAAACAGCGTTTGTTGCGGTTCCTTTCTCAAATTTGGAAAATTAGTTTATTCAGACGATCATAAAATTTTAAAGCTTTGCTTCCTGCATATTATTATCGTATTTATCTTTTGTAACAACACAGCAAGAACTCGAGTTTCATAAAATTTCAGTCTCAAACGTTTACCTTGTTGTTGAGATTACATAACGCTTCGTAATTCAATTTGCGGATGCATTAATTCACTTTACAATCAAGCAATTACCCGAACCCATCTTTTCGGAACAGAAATTTGTGTAGAGTCTGTTTAAAACATTACAAGCTAATTAAAGTTGCTTAATCTTTCCATTTGCAGACTTTAAAACTCTTTTTTTTCAAGTACGATTTGAAATTGTGCCTACGTAAGTGATATGGTTAAATAATACACGATAGATTTCTTTTTAACTTTTCGTGTATTACTTCCAGTAATAGTGTCGGTAATTACAGAATACTAACTTTTATCGTATAATTGAAAATGCAAGTTGGTGAATAGAAATCATGAATATTTTATATTGTTTTCGGATTTTCCCCACGAAACAGCCCCAATCTTTAATTAGAAACTATTTAGCGAGCTTGGTAATTAATGAACATTTGTTACGGGGTTTTCCAATGGTTTTCGGCTGATTGAGAGAAATATTCGAAATTGTTTTTAACTCATCTATATATCATATTTGTCTTCGTGAAGTGTAGCTCATAAAAATTACTGCACTTTTTTAAAGAACGCCTTCTGCTACTTCTGTAATTTAATCTTGGTATAGTGACTTATAGCAGTTAAATTTGAAGCAAATATCGCTCACTCCTTTCAACAACGTCATATCTCAAAAAAACGTAATTTTTCAGGAGAGTGATTTTAAAGTTGAAAAGTGGAATAAAATGTATTAAAAATAAATATTAATTCTGATCTCTAGTGGCTAAATATTGAGTGGTGAGGTATAATGATCGTGCAGGGATATACTACTCTTTCAGGGCATTCTAAAAACAGTGTGATGTCGGCGGACTTTCTTCTTAAACCCCGGTATTATATGTGAAATATGGTACAGAGGTCAGCTTTTGGAAGGACGCAGTTTTGTGTGTTGTTTCCCGGAAGACTGTGAATAACGATCTATTTTTCCAGTTTGAAGTTTCTTTACAGCGGTGAATGAGTATTTTCCAGAGGAGGATCCAGAGCTCCCGCCCAACATTTGAAGTCGGCAAGTTTTGAATACCAGAGGAGATTTGACGCGAGTACGATCAAGTCAATCGATCAATAGCCATGCCGCTGTATACGAACAGTAAACTGGAGGATGCCAGGATGCTTCCCAGGCAATCGGCGAACAGCGAGGAGCCCGGAGGACTAGATTTCACAGGATTTTGGACATAGGGCTTTTGTTCCCGGCTTTTGTTCCCAGGTATGCCGTCGAAGGAGAACCGTTTTGGACTGAACTCTCGGCTGAGCTGGACAGAGGGAGAGAGAGGTCGCCAGAGTGGGACAGAGAGAAACGGGGTTCGGCGTTGACTGAGGTCGACTTTTCTCATGCCGTCTGCTGCCGTAGAGCTGCGTACTAAGAGATTGTAGATTTGACTGGAGGCCATGAATTCACTGGAGGTGCAACACCTTAGATGATTGTATATCTCTTGTACATACTTATATGTTAATAAAGGGTTCTAAACTTTATACTACGTTTCGACCCTGTTATTCTAAAGAGATTGATTGACTCGGTTTTAGCCGTAGTTCGGCATGCTATCTAATAGAGTAGGCAAGGAAGTCCAGTTGCTCAGTTTATTATAACAGGCAAAACTAAAAATCGCCGATTTTTGAGATATGACGTCTTTGAAAGGAGTGAGCGATATATACAATCAAACCCACACACGCTCGAAACATTAACTGTCCCTCGTACGTATGTGTATCCTGTGCTATAAAAATTGAGCCAGTATCAAAATCTCAGCGAAATATCAAAAATAACACTTCTGACAAAGTTTGGATCCCTTAAGTTTCAATACTTTATTTTCATAACTTACTTTGTTGTTTAGAGTGGTGGTAGAAAAATTCTCCTTTAAATCAATATGAATTTAAACTTCGAAAACTTTCTCTTCTTTCGTGTGAAAATTACATGCTAACTGCTTATGACAACATGTGCTCGAAAGTCTGGCTAAGGTCAGTAATAAATGTGACCAAAGAAATGTTCATTTTCTACATTTTGCTTTAAGTATTAATGTGCGCAAGGTGTCCTTTCTTACTACATTTATTTTGCTGAACAACTTTGTAATTGACTTTTTTCCCGTATTTCGTACCGTTTTTGAGATATAAACGCTAATTCCAAAATTTGTCTATAGATGGCGTTGTAAGTTGTCTCATCGAGTAGCGCATAGCTTTTTTACTATACCTAGACACCAACTTTATGGCCTAGGCTGTCACCGTTTAGAAGTTAACGTGGGTTTAACCTGATATAGGCGGGAACCCTGTATACGTATGAATATATAAACGTATGAATGTAAGTATTACAAAATCTATATGTCAATGCATGTGAGTTTCAAGTGAAATCAGTACATTGTTTTTATGTACCTTCTGAAGAAGAATGTATTTAGTAATTTAGGCAATGGTGTTGATAAATGGATTTAAACCACAAACTACTTCTATGATATTAAACCGTAACCCACAATTTTCCCAACACTCAAGCAGCCTAAATTTCCAAGAAAGTTTCGCTATTATTTGTTTCCACCATTATTGCAACAATTAATTTACTATCCAAATATGAGGAGAGGATGAAAAATTTCAACCTATGAGCTTGGATGATTTTTGATGTCCAAAAATTAATCGTAAGAGACTAATTATGCGATAAAGATATTAATTTTCCCTAACCATAAGAAAATTTCCCTCTTAAGAGGAAAAAATTGAATTAATTTGTGTGGTAGATTGTTATTTTTGAATAGAACAAAAAAGCCTTCTATAAAACTCATTTGCATAAGAAAAATTAGCAATTCCTATGAGAACAAAACAATAAATACAAGAAATATTTTCTGCAGATTGAGAAATGAAACCAGCTAGAATAACCATATAATTTTTAAGTTTCTTTGGGGATATTTTTGCTCTTCGGTCTTATTTATGGATGTAAAGAAACTTTTGTTAAATTTTACATAAAATTCTCTTCATTGAAAGAAATATTTTGGCAGTAAAATTTTGTGCCTAAGCGAAAAGACAAAGGGCACGTTTTGAAAAATAAATTAACTGTTTGCAATTCAAAAGTTAATTTGATTTAAAATTTATTTAAATATATAATATAACCCCAGGTATGCCTTAGGAAATTCAACGCTACGTTTTAATTAAATGTTTTTGTTAACCTTTCAGAAGACAAGTTGTTAAGAATGTTTTCGAAATAAAAAAGGGGTTAAAATACATCTCGCAGATATGTTTTTTCCTCTAAGGTTAACAAAAACATTTATTAAAGATATAGCTTTAGATTTCCTAAGGCATGAAAAGGATTGAAAAAATTTAAAACGCTATTCAGCTTTAATTCGTTTAATTATTTAAAAGGAATACATCTTTATGGCAAAAAAGGATAAACTTTATATATTTATGACAAATGCATTGAACCAGGAGATATAAAATTTTATTAAATGTTATTTATGAAATCACTCAAGATGTTGATGATTGATTTCATAAATAACACTCTAAACAGAACTAAGTCAGTTTAGGGTTGCAACCTAATACAACCACACAGGAGATAAGAAAAATCTGTACTCAAAAAAACAAAAGCAAGAATAAAATCTTTTCAGAGAACTTTTACCGAAATTTCTCATTGTAAGAAACTTTATTCAACAAGCGGTTTTCTAAGGATGATGAAAAATATATTCCACCAGTGGCGCCACTAGAATCGATTTCAGGTGAATAGTTCATTGAAAAGCGACAGAACTTTTTAACTGTTCATAAGATTTCATTACTTGAATAACTTTTTTTTAGGGGAAAGGGGGTGGGGTAGAATTCCTATAACAGGGTAGGGTAGGTACACTCCCCATTGTGCAACTGTATTCAATCAAATTTCATTTGCTTTTCACCAGACAATCAGAAAGAATTCACTGCAGCCATCTTCACAGAAAAAAAAGAGGCACAGTACTTTTATCCACTTATTTGTAAATCTACTTTGAGGACTGACGTTTATAGATGATGTTATACTCCTCCACAAAGTTTGGAGGTTTTATCGTTAAATTGTCATAAAGCATTGATCTTTATATTGGCAGTAGTTTGCCCTTAAAATGACGGATATTTATCAAATGACGACGTTAAATAATAAATTTCTACTCCAAAGTTAAAATCAGCGGTCATAAAAATATTAAATCGACAATTAAGAGAGACTGAAAGAATAAAATATATACATTCTAAACATTCATATAAATAAGGTTTGTTTCAAAACTATATTCTGAGTACATGAACCGAATATTTTGGCAAATATTATGTGGTAAATATTATTTTGCTATGTTTAAATAATACTAGTAAGTACCCGTCAAAACATGACGGCTGGATTATAAATCTTTATATATAAAAATGAATGTTTGTTTGTTTGTTTGTTCGTATTTTATGCTCTGCCGTACCGTTCATCCGATTGCGATGAAACTTGATCAACTTATTGTTTGAACTTGCGTGATGGTTATAGACTATTTTCTTTCCGCTACGACGTTCCATTCCCGAATTATGTTAGAAGTATCAACGGATATTGAAAATCGCCCAAAAAAATCGCCAAATTTCCCCAGATATTTTTGTTCAAAGCCATTGTAATATTTCATTGTTTCCAATTAAATTATAACATTTCCATAAAAATAAATAGACATGAATTAAGGGGACTCGGTACCAAAAATTTTATTTTTGTAAATAACAATAATATTTAAGTTTTTGGATGATGTTTCAATAAAGCATAATCATTACATACAATAATATACCTTAAATTGATAATACAATAGTAACTTTTTTTTTAAATTTAATTTTTTTTAAATTTTTTAACACTTTTAAAATTTCTTCTTCTTTTTTAATTTTGGTGTTTGAAACAAGATTTTTTTATCTTATACTCAGGGTACTCTTTTCTACAAAAGTAAGCATCAGAATTTTTGATATAAAAATTAGATCGGAAGAATAAAATTAATAATTGGATGTCTATGGAAAAAACCCTTGAAAATAGCATATATTTCAAATTCACATTAAAAAAAATTTTTTTTTTAAAGATATCAAAAAATAAGATGCTTACTTATCATTAATAGCATCTAAAGATACACTAAAAAAAGTTTGAGACAATTTGCTGAAATATTCTGGAAGCCTTAGCATTTTGATTATATAGGAAATCTGAAAAATTACGAACTGAGAAAAATGAGTTTAAACATTTCATTTACAAAGAAACAATACTAAATTTTATCCAAATGTCTCCAAACTTTTTCTCAATGAATAATGGAACATTTTTTTAGTTTTCCTCACCAGAAGAAAGTGTTAGATGTTAAAATCATGGAATTAGAAGCTAATGTATATGGTAGCACTTAGTTATTAAATAAACAAAATTGCACATTTTCAGTAGAAAAATACCCCACAATTGCAAAAGTAGACATTATAATCATTTTTAATTTGTTATATATATATATATATATGTATATATATGTGTGTGTGTGTGTATAATAATTATACTTATTCAATAAATCATGATAAATTATTAATAAAATAAAATCATACCTCATATTTATATTTAAATTAAATGTAAATACCAATACTTAAAAAATGTCATAATTATTTAAAGGGCACCAATTATAAATTTAAAAATAAATACTTAAATGTGCTTCTTCGCAATCTAAAAGAATTTTTTCGCAAGTCTAACATTTTTGCAAGTCTGGCAGTCTGGTACCCGAATTTTAGTTCTAGAGTTTTATGAATTTCTCTTAGAGTAGAAGTGACACCTTTATTATATTCACAAATCACTTCCCCCACTGATCTATGTACACGCTTTTTGAACACAAATATGTCTTTCGAACACCTAGCCCATATCATACTATGCAAGCTTTCATTTGCATTATTAATTTTTGCATCTGATACATCTTTCTAAAAGACCATTTGATGCCAGTCTTTGATAGACAGGAAATATTTTTGGCAAATATTTCCTGTCTATCAAAGACTATCAAAGACTGGAAATATATCCTGGTTAATTGGTGTACCAACATGAAACACCAGAGAGTGTAAAAACCAGAGAGTTGGTTAGTTTTTCAACTGTAAACAATGAAGTAGGTGTGGCATTTAAAGGGACATTTAAAAACAGAGGTTTGCGAAATTAACCATATCTCTTTTACTATTAATCAGATCATCAAGAAATTTAGTCAGAATGTTCTACAGATGTTAAGGTTCATTTTGGGGTAAAAATCTGCAATTCGACAATTTTATCATTTTTTGTCAAAATGAGAGGTACTGAGTCCCCTTAAAAACATGATTTATTCATATATTGGCGCATGCAAGAATGAATTGGATATATTATTTTCATATACGTGGCAACGCCGGAATGTTTCTTTTTAAAAATGAAAATATAAGGATGGTAAGTCATTTATTTTCAATGAATGTGTTATTTATCCATTTCAAGAATTGAAACTATCCTAAGCTACCTGTTCAAACTCAAATATACTGCAGGACAAGTTGACTTAGCTAGAAACACGAGCGTTTAGCCTTGACGCGATAATTTATATAACTGAAGTGACATTGAAACATAGCAGATGATTTAGTTTTGAGAAAGAATTACAATCATGAAATACGTGTGTATTATTATTAAGAAAGTATGAAAGTGGCATTGAAACGTAGCAGACGATTTAGTTTTGAGAAAGAATTCCGAGCATGAAATACGTGTATATACTTTTTCTATAATAAATACCAGATTTAATATGTGTTTTAATATTGAATGTGATCTCAATCCATTCAAACTTTGTTGATTATTTTTCTATAATTATAAATCCATTCAAACGTTATTGACTAGGTGTAAATTAATGCTTTAAAATGCCTAAAAAAGAGGAGAGCAACTTTTAATCCTGCAGAAGTATGGGGAAAATGTCAAAGATTGTTGAGAAATAAGCAATGTGATGGGAAATAAAACAGAAGAGCGCGAAGCCAACAGAATTCGAAGTGCAATTAGACGCACACAAGAATCTGAAGAAAAAACATTCGCAAGAGCTCGAAGGTAACAAAATTCGAATTGTAGTGATCCGAAGCAGTGAGACTGATGAAACTTTTAACGCGTCGAACATACGATTGTCTTCGAGCTTCAACATCGAAAGGAGAGGAAAGAGATGAGCAACGACAGCACCGACAACAAACTAATACTATTTGCTACCGCAAAAGAATTTTAGCGAAAACTGTAGAACACCTAACATGAGGCTAATCATTGAAAAAAATAATAACAGAAACTGAATCCCGAGCGAAGCCGGGTAATACATCTAGTAAATGTAATAATAATGCAATAATGTAATAATAGTGTTATAAATGTAATGTATGTTTCCTCGGAATAAACAAATTAACCTGTTTATGCGGCCTCGTGCTTATTGAGTATCTAAAGTAGCCATATTAAAACCTGTGATTGAGCATGCGCAGAAGCAAATGAATCTGTTGATGAGGCCTCGTGCATAGTGAGTATCTAAATCCAGATTTAAACATGTCAGTGAGTATGCGCAGAGAACAATTTTTGATTGTAAATTATCGCTAATTAATAGAAATTGCTATTAAAAAATCCAAATTTGACACATCTATAGATTAAAATCTTTCGTTTAAGACCAAAAAGAAGTAAATGGGGGCAGTAGTTTTCTCTCACTTACGGTCCAAAGAATCGGCTTAGCAACTTAAATATATAGATTATATTTTTAAATAATATATAGTGATTTCTGCTTATAAGAATCACGTTTGTTATTACTGTTTTTGATTCTTATAAGCGGTTGATTCTTATAGTCGAAATTTAGGTTTTTTGAACAGGCACACGCACACCTATATATACATATATTAGAACATTTACCATAAAATACTCTTTATTATCTTAATTATCTTTTATTAAAATTATATTTTATAATTTTAAAAATACAACTTAATTTCTAGACCATGAAGTAGATACACATGATTATAGTAAGTGTAAGAACTAGATGACGGATGGCGTCATACGGTTCCCTTCCGATTAAGAAATAAGTGAGAATGCTGCTTCACGCTCTCTATGACGTCACACGCACACGCCGAGGATGTTTTTGCATCGTGCAGAAGAAGTTTAGTCAGAAGTATCTGGCATCTGAGCCATGGATCTTTAAAAGGAAGCGTTGTTCGGGTAGTGTTGATGTGACAGCTGGTGAGAGTGTGGGGCAGCAGATAAGCATTGTATAAAATCTTTAGCGGCAGAATTTGCTCCAGCAGAAGGTTTATGTGCCAAGCTATATGGTTTTCCCGTCAAGAAAGAGAGGAATAAAGGCTTTATTTATCAACCCAGTTGTTACAATTCTTGGCGTGGTGTAATCTTTTAGGTAAGCCACTCTCATTACTTTTATAAGTATATTTTTATAAGTAGACCTACTGCGTCCTATATTTTTTCTATATATGTTCCTGCCCAGACCGGCTAGAGTCGGGTAGACGTAGCTTAGTCTGAGTCGACGATTGCCCATTTCCGTGGGAGGTACTCGATTTCTTACAGTAAGAGAAGAAAAAAACTCCAATATTTGGTACAACATACCTGCTTAACAGTTTAACATTTCAACTACAGGAAGGGTGCAAGAAAAAGTTTTCTATGGTAGCTTGACGTAATGAAGTTTTCAGGAGGCTGTTTATACCTCTTTCAATACCAATAGTCTCAGACCAAGATTCACCTTCTAGCTTACGTTCCACGGTTTGACAACGTGCTGAATCTAATAATGTCACGTTTGCCTAATTGATAGTGGACACTTCGCCGAAGATTTATGTGTTTCAGGGTCCAGGAAGCCTCAGCCAGGATGCGGGAGGTGGGAAAAAAGAGTCCCTGTCTTTTTTTGTCAGTCGAGAAAAGTGAAACTGGATATAGACGGGTAGGATGCCCCTGGGTCAAGCTAATAGGACAGTGTTTAGCTAAAGCGTTTAAGGGGAAACTATTATGTTATGTCTAACAAAGAAAGGGATGCCTTTTACGACTGTATGCCATCCCATTTTATCACTCTTTATTTTAAAAAAATAAAGAAAGAACTTCGTGCCTTTTGAGGGTTTAAGTGACTTTTTTAGAAAAATGAAAGGAAAGCGAAGAGTGTAAACTGATTCTTAAAACCGGCGGATTGATTCTTTAAAGCGAAAATTTTAACATGGAAATAATACATTTGTTTTTGTTTTTGAGAAATTGATTCTTATAAACGGTTGATTCTTATAACCACTAATCACTATAAGCGGTGGTTACTGTATTTTATATTTAAGTTTTATTTTTATATCATATTTTGCTTCAAAACCCTATTCTGAGGGCTGAAACTGAATATCTTTTCTCTGATAAAAATTATTTTTAAATTACTATTTTTAAATAATATTATATTTTTAAATAATTTATTTTATTTTGAAATTTTATTTTTATATCATATTTTGATTCAAAACTATATTCTGAGTACTGAAACAGACTATTGTTTTTTCTCTGGTAAATATTATTTTCCTTAAATGATTACAAAATGAAGAAGTATCAAATGATATTAAATCGCATTTTATAATTAACATTAAGTATTTAACTTAATTCATTGACAAAAGGTTTTCCCTCAACAGTTACGAGGCAACAATAATGAATACAATAATGAATACGAGGAACGCAAAGAACGTTGTATCATAGATCCTTAACCATATATGTACCCATCAGAAAATATAGTTCGCTAAGTTATAACATGGCTCCTTAAAGTATCACTTTAAAAACATAAACAATACTGATTAAATATATATATTTTTAGCTCAAATGTGATACAAAATCATGAAAACAAATTTAATTTTGGTAAAATTTTCTTAAGATTTTAAAATTGAGGGAATTTCTTGTGAATTTTTAGTACAATTAAGTGCTTACACCAGAGACCCTACATTCAATTCAACTCAATATATGTTACTTTATTTTATACTACCGTAAGACGAGGGTTACTTTGTGACACATAGTGATTTTTTCGTACTTCGGATCTTGCGCCTCGCCCGTGATATTGGGTAGGCAAAGAACAGCGCCAACAGCTTGTCCGACATACAGAGACACCTAGTGGCCAGTGTCCAAAGCTTCTGCGCGCCATTTGTCTTCGCTTGACAGTGTATTGTTCAAACCTGTTGTCAAGCTATAGACTCAGACTTCGGAAACTTTGTGTGCTGAAGGCTAACACCTTATACAACCAACTACTACAGATAATTAATTTTTATTGTCAATATGTTGGTTATATTGTGGAGCACTATAACTTTTGTGTGGTGATATTTCCGAGAGATATGAGAATATAACCTAAATATCGAAAGGTAACGGGGTTACTTTCTGGCACACTGACACTGTCACAAAATAACCCACAAAGTCGACCCACCTCCTCCAGTTACTCGATGTTGCATTTTTCCGTCCTCTAAAGTACCACTAGAGAGAAAGAAGTATTGACTATCTGGAAAAAAACTACCCGAAGGAGCAGAATGTACCGAAAGACGAATTTCCGCATGTTCTCAAGGAACTGATGGCTGCCCTGGGCACCCGAGGTCTCTTTGATGTCACAGATATAGATAAAGCTATCCAATATTTGTAATATGTATATATAATTGTATATCAAGCTTTTGATAAGCGTTTTACTGTCTAACTTTGTGTCAATTAATTTTTATTCTTGGATTTCAAGGCGAAAACACAGATATGACAAAGTAACCCCACTCGAAGGGGTAACATTGTAACACATTTTAAATTTAATTTCTCGAAGGTAATTAAAGATCCGGGTTAGTGCAATATATTACTGGGTAAGGAGAGGATGCACCAATGATTTGCAATTGTTCGTTTTGACCTTCTTTTAAAACTGATCGGCTGGCACAGGAAAAAACTTAAAACCCGTCACAAAGTAACCTGATCTTACGATATATACTACTGTGACACTTGCCTATGTTCTGAACTAAACGTTTTACAATATTTCCAAAAATGACTGAAACATACCAAAAAAAAGTGAAAAAACACTGATTTGAAAAAAAAAATTATAAGTGCTGGTAACTGTTAAATAATTAAATAAACACATATAGCTTAGTCTTTAGGTCGAACCATAGTTATTAATATGTAAAATACTATTGCAAAATTTCATGGAAATATAGTGAAAACTTTTTAAATTGTTATCTTTCTCGTTTCCAAAAGTAACCTAAAAATGAGTTTTCTAGAAAATCCATTTAAAGATGCTCCTTCCGGTCTTTTAATAGAGCTTTCGGTTTATAAAATTGGCCATAAGTTATCATCAAATGATCGTACGAATAAGAGTAAAGCAGTTTTAGAATCTTAAAACATTGGCTTTTGAAACAGAGTAAAAAAAAATTTCGAAATTTTGCCCCAAAAAACCAATTTCTACGTAGGCAGATACCTTAACATTTTATCTATGCATTAAAAAAATACCGTTCCCTATGAGAATTGAGTTTTAAAGTTCTTACGTCTCATTTATTCAAAAAGTTTAACAAAATGACCAATTCTTTTCCATCGTTCGAAAGCTTTGTTATATATTTGAACGAAGTGACAACGCCCTAATTACGCCGGTGGCATTTTAATTACGGAACGTATTTTGCTCCTTTGCGGATGTTGTGGCAGCGTGGAAACCAATTTAAATAGTTTCCTCACAGAGAGAGATTTCTTTAGTTTGAGTCCTTACAGATAGATAATTATACTGTATAACAAGCTATTTCGGCAACTGCAATTCGTTTTTTCCTCGAAAACAATGTTCATTCTTTAGAAGTTTTAATTAACTGCTTAAAAATTTGATTTAATCCGACAGAGGAACAACATCGTCAGTGGAATTTGGCAATTAGAAAAAGAGGGGGGGAAAAAAGAAAAATTTCTGTGCTGATTTATTTTTAATGAAATTTCAAACCGATAAATATTTACAATTGAATATATATATATATAATGTCGCATCTTAATTTAATGCGTTATAGATGGTGGTCACTAAGACACAGTCTTGGCAGTCGGGATTGGTGATGAAGAAAACGCGATTAAATTTCACACGGCTTTTTCAATTTGAATAGAGAACCCAGGCTCCAGCTTTCATCCATTCGATCAACTCCATCTTACTTCCTGCCGAAAAACACACGTCTACCATTTACGAAAATCTCAAGCGAACTGCTATGTTCTCTGTCTTTCTAACGCGCGAAAAGAAATCGCTGAGTATGCATTCGAACTCTCTGGAATCTTCTTCGCTGGCACAGCAAAAACATACGTCATCTTCGCCAGCATTCTTCTGTATCCCTTATTCCTGTCGATGAAGGTATTATTCGAAGTCAAGTGCTGCCATCTATTGACTTTTATTATAATTATATCTTTAATTTATGACATTTAACTCCTATTCCCAATTAATTATCTTGCTTCAACCCAATTTAACCTACCCTTACTATTAATATCCTGACTGGCATCCCCCCCCACACACACACACATATATATATATATATATATATATATATATATATATATATATATATATATTCCTAATGCGGAGGCACTTTGTCATGAGACATTCGGCTTTTGTTATTCACCGCTATTTACTGGCTACTTTATTATGAGAGCATACGTGGACCAGTATTGCTCCCTATGAAGAGAGTGACATGGTAATGACCAAGTCTTATTCGGGATTTGAACTCAAGGCCCACTGCGTGGCACTTTGGAACGTTAACCACTATGGACACTATAACCACTTGGAACTATAATACACGATTGCATAAATAGTGTGTCCCATTAGCAGTTTAAAATAAGGATATAAGGCTATAGGTGGCAATGGATGATTCTACAAGAACATACGGGGATAGCTACGTTACTGAAGTGTAAACAAAGTACAAATAAATTGCGATGTCGTGGCCCCACAACTAAATTTTACTATTCGAGAGAGGTTGTTTTAGAGAGAGTACAAAGTCGTTCATTAAGCTCTATTATTACTTTCGTTGCCTCGAATTATGTACAAGTTATGTACAACACAGTTTCGTACAGCATTTAATCGGCCGCACCAGACAATCAACATAATGGATTATCACGCAGAATGGCATGTCTGTTGAACCTTCCTCTAGCGATGTCCTCCGGTGCTCTGTCTCCGAGCAGCAGTTCCTCTGTCTGTCTCTTGTCGCTCCAAAAAACTCTTTTATCTCTTGCTTGGATGTGTTTTCCCTTTTTAAATACCTTCCGAATCTTCTTTAACCATAGAGATTTCTTTTCAGAAATTCAAGGAGGTTCAAATAAAGACATTTCCACGGTGTTTAACGATATGCGGTGTCCTTAATGATGATGCAGACCGGCAGAGCGCTTCCACATCCGTCCTTGCTAATAGCGCCCTTTACACATATACTCTTGGTGTGCTTGGAACGTACGGGATTGAGCGCGGGAAAACTTGCAGTACGCTCCAAAGCAGCTTTCCCTTCCTCTCCGACACCTTCACACGTGCACTCAATCACGCGGGATCGTGGTTTCACGCGGGTAAGAACGTACGTGTAAAGGGCGCTAATGAAATCCGTCCTTTCTAATGAAAAATAATTTTAACTAGATTTAATTGCCGCTTCCAAAAATAGGCCGGGTGGGTCAAGAGGGGATTATACGCATGTTGCTACAAGAACTTTCACAATTCCCGCAGGAAGATCTTATCGAGTGTTAACCATGTGTGCTGAAGCTATAGTCTATTGTGCGAAACTCTTCGCCAAAAGGTAAGAGCTATTGCAAAATGTCAATGATTTTGTGTGGTTGTGAAAGGTTACGTCCTAGAGAGTCAACTTTTTTGTCTAAAGCTCCAAAATAGTTTAAAGTTCAGATATTAACACTGAATTTCCTTTACACATATTACCCTCAAATAATAACAGTAAAAAAAGGGGGCAGAAATAAGCTAATAAATTGCAAATTACATTGGAGAGTTTGTAAGTGTGCAAATCTCAAAATCTACGTCTAATGATATTTACTCGAATAAGTATTACTTATAAAAGCCCAAACAATCCGTATTCCCTGAACATTATGTCTGTCAAATCTCTGTAGTACTAAACACTAATGGATCTATTGGGTATGCTGTCAGATTTTGCTGGTTTATTGGGTTTTCGAAATATCCCATGATGAATTATTTTACGTCTTCACAATATTTAGTTCCAACAATTTTGTTATTTATGTAAATAGTTTTAAATCAGACAACCACTGTAAATTATTATTCTTAAAATAAAACTTATAATGTTGTTTACTTCAAAGACATACATCTAATAAAATATTAAGGTAAAATTCTAGACTTTCTTTACCAAGCTTGAGCATTTTATCCTAATTAATAATTGATAAATGATTCACTTATTTTTTTTCGTCATTCTTTTTCCCATTTAAATATAACTTATTTGTGACAGTTATGTTCTTTACATACAAGACAAGGGCATAATTAAAGATCTCAACAGAAATGAAAGAAATTTCCTTTTTATTATAAAAGCCATTAATTAAAATGACAGTGCCTCGGGGGGAAAAACTTCCATCGTTAGAATTAAGTACTTCTGGTAGACGCTTACATCCAATTATTTCTCTTTATGAATTGCGTAACTTGTGTTTATTAATGAAAGTAACATCTTCACAAGGAAATTTATGTACAGTTTGACATATCTCCTGAATTTATTTCTCCATTGATTCAAATGACACCATTTTGAAGGTTTTATCATGATACCACTGATTCATGTAATCAATTTCTTTTCTGATGTAATTTCTTGTATGATTCACAAACCCACAGCAGTTGTTTTTCAATATCCAATATAAAATAAGGGACTTCTGGGGAAACTACTGTGGCCCTGTGCAACAAAATCTAAACCTAACAATAGCCAAACGGCTAAGGAGCTACCAGAGTCAGAGGATGCGAGTTCACCCTATGGCAATGGTGTTTGGAATCCTTCGTAATTTGCTTTATAAAGTACCCTCTGATCCGTCTAATGGCCTATTCACACTGAATCCGGAGCTTTATTTAGTGTCAGCGTGAAAATTTTTAACCAGCACAGAGCTCAATTCAATGGCCACGTTACCAATCACAAGTCATGTCAACATTCTCGGTATAACGCAGAGACTGTGTTACGCTTCAAACCAACCAGCTTATAATGTATACAAACTGAAACTCAGATTTTTTTAATAATTAAAAAAACTTATATCGCTCAGAATAATTCTAAATAGTCTTAACTTCTAAATAGCTACGATCAATTTTTTGCTACACGAGAGCTAATTATACCGGACCTACTGCTTGAAGCCGATTCAGAGCGGCTACAAACGTCCATGCCAAGCGTGGGATTCAAACTCATAGACTCCAAAGACAAGTATCAAATGACAGTGCCCTAGCTATTCAGCCATCTGGCTATACCCAATATCCCGAATTACTCTTAATTTTGACCCCCCCTAATAATAGGGATCTCATTATGAAACACCTCTGATTTAGTGCGTATTCCATGTATTTTTTAGTCTTTAAGGACTTTAAATTTTGAACTCGCAATTGGTGAAAGACTCTCTTTTATGGACGAGGTAACTGCACTCTGTCAATCAATATTAAAAATTTTGAGAAACTCCAGTTTCGGAACACTTCGACCTACAACGTACTTATCGGATTTACCCTGCTTAGGGACCCATAACAATGTTGGAACATAAATATGTGGCTGTTAGGCATGTTGGAGATGAATATCTCCGCATATGAATATTTCCCCCTCTATCTAGGATATACTCCATGCATTTTATTCATTCTTTAGAATGCTGTTCAGAATAGCCTTCACATTTTGGGGGGACAGGTGCAGAATTTTATGATCTGTGTTTTCGTGTCTTAGATTTACGAGGGTAATATAATAAAAAGAGCTATTTAAGGGATACATATACTATTTTTTGTCAAAACTAAGGCTAAATTAAATAAATATATCCAAATACGACTTAAGCGGTAGATTTCAAATGTTCAGAAGTAACAAAGAAAATATAATCAACAGCAATCAAAGTAAATAGCACGATTTCAACATATATCTGAAAGTAAGACAGTTAAATATGACAAATAACTGGCTTACAAGTATTTTATTCAAGGAGCTTACACCATTTAACATCCAACAAGCATTTATACGTTTCTATGATCTAACTTCCACTGATGGATTCAGATACTTGTCACTGAGCATTCTTATGCAACACTTAAAAATGATTGCCGGCTCGATGGCTTGGCTTGCATGGGCAAACGATGATTTCCTTTATGCAGGTCTGATATTAGCAGCGTCCACGCTAGCCTCAGAACTTCACTAACTCGACGGGCACGTTGCCTTGTTGTGTGAATAGCCTGAATCACGAAAAGGTCATTTTCTTTATTACTGAGTATGAGCGGAAGATTTTCTACTTCGTGTTCTGAGCGTGGTTGTCGCCAAGACTATTAGAGAATTCGTCATTGACTTAATTATGAAAATTAATTTAAAAAGTAGTTTAGAGAACAGTATATAACCATATCATGACTTTCAACGCCAATGCATGTTGTTATTTTTAATTTTTCTGCCGGAAGTGATTAACCTTTTTCAATCTGTTTAGTTACTTTCCTTCATTTTTTTATAAGCTCGTTGCCGAATATCGCTTGTGTAGTCGAGTTTTTAAATTGAATGTGGTAAGCATAATGACAGAGAAGATAAGTCAGTGTTTTGATAAAAGCATTCGGTTCTCTCAAGGTAATTTACAACCATGCAACGTGAGTAGTTTTGTTGGGTAGCAGGATAGATCAGTTGTTTTAATTCTATGTATGTATTAACTGAAAAAGAATGTGTTTGACCTTTTGGTTAGATTTTCTAATAAATATGTTTTTAGTTATGCATTGTGCCTTATTTGTAGATTTACACAAAGGAGATTTATCTCCTTTCAGCCCTGAGAACCCTAAACCTCATTACCTTACAACAAATATTCCTCAAGGTTCACTACAAAAATCCCTCATAGTACTTTGATGACATCCTACATCATATGGGTATTCTGAAGAGATATTTATACTCAAAATAAATAAAGATCACTCTAAAATATTCAATGTGAATCTATTTAAAAAGATAGAGGACCTAGGTAAACTTTTGAGTAGATTAAAAACATGTACTGAATGGTACAGAATACTATATTAATCATTAGATTTTCAATTATAGTTTTCATGAATAAACATTTCCAGTATTATGTACAACATATTATTTATCTAACTGTCAACAATAGGAAACAATTAATTATTCTAAGCATCATTACAATAGTGATGACATAAAATTGGATACTGGAATATATCATCAATTTACCTGTACCTAACCAGCTTTCTCTCTTTCGACTTCCTACGAATAGTAATGGGCTCAATTTGGAGTTTCAACTTTTTTTATTCACAGCAGTGGAAAAACTATCGTCATTGTTATTTAAATTTTCATATCTAAATATTAATTTAAGAGCCAGAGAATATTTTATGTCATACAAAAGTATGTCCAGTTTCTCAGACTTTCGCAGGTTGATGCTTGTAGTAAAATTTAAACTTCAATTAAGAGGGAACTTTATTAAATATTCCCTTGGATCTAAATAATTTTCATAACTGAGTAATTAAATATGCAAAGAGCAAAATTTTTTCTAAAATTTTCTTTTTTTATATGCTTAGTCAATGAAACATTTCTGGTATTTTAAATTCTGGGAGAATCATCCTTTTATTTTGACCTACAAATGCATATAAAATTAATAGTCTGCATATGAATAAACTAGCTGAAAACCTGCACTTCGCTATGGAGTACAGTCAAATTAAACACAACGGTCAATGTATGCAATTAATGCCCCAAAAAAATAAATAAATAAATATATATATATATATTTATTTATAATAAATACGACGATTAATGTATACAATTGATGTAAAATATATATATATATATATATATATATATATATATATATATTTATTAAAAAATCGTAAGGGATATTTTTATAGGCAAAATAATGTAGAAGAAAATATTCAAATTAAATGTAATAGGACATACTAAAGAATATAGTACAGTTAATATAGTACAGTTGAAGAACATAATATGAGGAATAAAATATCTTTTATTTTATTTTAATATTTTTTTGGATAATGTCCAATCGTCTGCCGCATTAGGAAGAAAACAATATTTTTTTGTCTATTTAGTTGTTATGCACGTGACGATAAATTTACCTGAAAAAGAAATCACGTGATCAGAATTTAATAAATTAAATTATAAAAATTAATCTTTAAAAATTCACCAAAAATCAGAAAATTGAGGTACAGATCCGAAAAAGATTTCATTTTGAAGGAATTTTTATGGTCTTTCTCGTGATATAAATTTTATAACCCTCAAATTTTATTTTAAATGCAAGCTTTAAAAAATGTTACAAAAACAGCTTAAAAATTTAGTTTAAAAAAATCTAAGAAGAATTTTTCAAAAATATTTCTTAGTGCACCCCTACACTATAAGAAGAATCGCCATGCAAAATTTCAGTCCTTTAGGTCCAGCAGTTTGGTCAGTGCGTTGTATGTCAATGAGTCAGTCAGTCAGTCAGTTACGGAACTGTTTTATATATATAGATAAATAATCTGAAGAAAATCTGTATTTAGTAAAAGTGAATTTTTTTTTAAACTTCTTTCACGTAGAACATAAAATTCCTAATAAAGAAAGAAAACAAATAATTTGAAGAATTTTCGTTAAAAAAGAGTAAAACTCGTAGTATGAATAACTAGAAATTACCATTCTTGTTCAAACTTATAATAGAAAACTATTTTTATCTTTTAAGGAGTCTGGCTAAAGTCGATCAGTACAAAAGCAAAATAAACAGTTTTTGTCTCGTGTACTTTGCTTATAAATGTAACATTGAAACATTTCAAAGTATATAATACTCCTGACTAAATAACCTTGTAATTTTATCAGTCAATATTAATTTGTTCTACTGAAACTTTCAACCAAAAGTGTGGATACGAGTAGACTAAAAGAACGTTAAATTCTACTAACTCCTTCCTTCTCGTTCCCGTAAATTACGGGGTGAGGTTTCGCCTTCTATTTCTCGTGGCCCGTGATATTTCCGGGCTGGAGTGTTTAAAAGCAAC
Source organism: Dolomedes plantarius (assembly GCA_907164885.2). Lineage (NCBI taxonomy): Eukaryota > Metazoa > Arthropoda > Arachnida > Araneae > Dolomedidae > Dolomedes > Dolomedes plantarius. Next base: position 171,931,090 of record OU015491.1, on the reverse strand, counting down.
GCGCCAAAAGATTAAAACAATCAATTTTATTTACCCTGAAAAAATTTTATTTCTTATTTTACATACCAGATGGCAGCACTAGACTACTTATAATGTAACTGAGGTTTTTTTTAAACCAGATGTGGCAGATAAAGAAATAAATGGAATCCTCCGAAAAAAATAAGCACTTTTATTTCCGTTTTCTTGAAAATTATGCGATCAGTAAGGGGTAAAAAATACGCTACTTGTGATAAACTTCTACAACTTTTAAATTCATAAGTATTACCGTTGTGTCAATATTTTAAAACACTTTCTACTCACACTGAATATATCATACTCTCCCTTGAGCTCTCAAAATGATGCAGAACATCCCGCGTCAGTTTCAAACTCGTGTCCTTTCTTCGTCTTTTCATCTTACTATCCCTGTTTCCACACGTCAGAAATACTTTTCATTGAGTTCCTCCGTATAAGCATTCAAACCATACGCACTGATTGCCTTTCTTGGAAGTTTTGAAGGTATTTGCATACTGTCTTCAAACAAAAGTCACCACAGAAATGACCAAATTAGCAAACACAGTATTAGTACAGTGATGAATCCTTTATAGGATTAATACATATATCTTCTATAGGATATAGGTATCCTTAAGAGAATACTTTTGTAAAATAGCGTTATAACGAATGGTAATATATTTTAGGGAATTTCACCGGAATTATGTTACGCAGCTGTGAACAGGCCTCATATGAAGGCCTTATTTGAATAGTGGTCCAACACCATTCATCTTCATTTTGAGATACACAGCCTTAAAGTCTAACGAGTGCTGAGAAAAGACTGGTGAAGTCGGATTTGTAATGCTTTCTATTAGCAGCAGAAATAAGCTGGAGGTGTACCAGTTTAAAAATAAGATAGAAATGACTTGTATGAACATGAAAGTCAGGCTAACTCAATTTTTTTAAAAGTGGAGTTGGACCACTATTCAAATAAGTCCTTCATGTAATTATAACAGAAAATTTCCACTGAGAAAAAGAGGAAGTTTTTAAACGGTAACGCAATTAAATCACCCTAACAGAGACTTCTGTCAAAGAGTCCTCATTACAAAGAAGTGTTTTTATCTAACATGCTGGAAAAAAATTCTAAAATACCAGGACTCGTTCCCGACAACAGTTGAGTGTGTAAGTATCTGAATCTATTGTCTCTGTAGTTGCAAATTCCAGTATTTGGTGGCAAGGATCCCTTAGCCAACGTTCTGTGCTCTTGCAAAGAGTACAAACATGTGAAAATAGGAAGGTTTGGTATCCATATTGTAAACGCCTAAGCACAAGCTCTTGATATTACCTAAGCTTGCTCTAAACACAACTTTACAGACTGTTATCGTAGATTCCCATTCTTAATGAAAATGATTTCTTTATTTTTTTATAGTACGAACTTCTTTTGAAAAATATTTTACAAATCTATGTCGCTGATTTGGTCTCCCTGGGATTTTTTCTAGAAAGGAATTTTTTAAATGAAAAATATAGTATCGAATAACTAAAATTATAATAAAAACGATATATCTTTGTATAATACTTTTAGTGAAAAAATGTCTCCCATTTCTTACAGGTTAAAATACAGGGTGTCCGCGGTTAAGGTATCCAAAAGTCATGACTTAGTTTTACGGGACTACCCATTAGAATTTTTAAAAAATTATTTAAATAGAAAGGTCATCTCACCAAGTTTTAATATCAATCATAGATTTCGATCGTAGTATCATAGATTTCGATGAGTGCACCTTTTGTAGCACGACTAACGTCTAAATGGTAATCCAGTTCTCTACAAGTATTTCGTAGAATATAAGGAGTTATTAGACATTTTTGCAAGGGGATTCATTAAATCCGTTGTCAATAAACACAAAATTGAAACTGTGGATGAGTTGAAGAAGAGTATCATTCAAGCATTTCGTGTAATAACTCCTGATACGCTACGAAACACTCGGAGAGAATTGGATTACTATTTAGATGTTTCTTGTGCTACAAAAGGTGCAAACATCGAAATCTATGATACTATGATCGAAGTCTATGATTCATATTAAAACTTGGAGAGAAGATCTTTCTATTTAAATATTTTTTTTTAATTCTGATGGGTAGTTCCGTAAAAATAAGTCATGACTTTCGGATACCTTTAGCCCGTACACCCTGTATAACACATATTTTAAAATCCATTATAAACTTATGCTCTCATATACCTTTTAACCTTTATATTATACTCACTTGAATAAAAACGGAAAATTTACATCAAAAGCTAGTATGAATAGCTCAACTTAAAAATAACAAATTTTAAAAAGTTGCAATAGAAGTTTTCTTTTAATCATGCACCTAAGGAAATTTATACTTCAGGAGAATAAATCAACACACAAATCAACATGCATTCTGAACGTGATTACAAAAAAAATGAAAAGGTTGTCAAGTTGCTAATCAAGATACGTAAATGAATTAATTTTTCCATAAAATGTGTATTCAGGATATCTAACTGAAAGTTTAAAACAGCAAGAACATGTATCCTCGTGAGCTATCGCAACATAAAGAATTTCTTTCGTAAGTCGCTCTCTTCTCAGCTTATGCCACAGGCACTTTTGGAATAACAAAGGATTTTGTAAGCTTATGTTTCTTGCGTTATGATGTCATCCACTTTTCGACAGTTTATACTGAAAGCATTTTCTTTTGAACATTTTCTGCCGAAAACAAGAATCCACTCAACAAGTGTTTCTGAACCTTCCCCTGACAGCCTGTCATGAAAAGAATCGATGAATTTCATTATAATTACACTTTTGCTATGATCGAATAATTAATGACTTGTTCAAACTGTCAGAATATCAAGCAAGGTTTCTTTAATTAATTCTTAATTCTTCTTGGAGAAAGTGCGAAACTTTGAAAACCGCGATATCTTTCTGATTATTGTATTTTGACTATAAGAGACGTGTATTCATGGCTGGGAACAATCACAGTCGGGAATATTTTTTCAATGTTCAGCAAAAGTTAAATGCAGAACAGATAGACAGGCAAGTTTTGATAGGTAACGTTCAGAATACAGGTGTAAATCCCTTTTAGAGAATAATGCACGATTAAAAGTGGAATAGTCTTGATTGATCAAATCAGGTTTCCTTTCGGCTGATCTTCTTCTAGACTTTACAACAAAAATTGTTTTGATAAAAATATGTCCTGCCCAAACAGAACCATTTAGGGAATCACCAGTTAGGTGTGGGCGCGGTGGCCTGGTTGGCAAGAGCAGCGGGCCACTGATCTGAGCATCCCTGGTTCGTCGCTGCAAATCCATGGTGGCCGCAGCACGTAAAATAGGGCGTGGCTGCAATGTCCTCCAAGTTCTCAAATTTACCTCTGGAGGTGCGAGGTCAAGTGTTCCGGTCTCGTCACTTGACTCGGTTCAAAATTACGGGACCGATCTTTTAGCCAAGTTGGACTCCAACCCTTGTGGTGCTAATTCAAAACAAGAGCCGCCCTTTCATCGCCCACAGCCGTCGGGACTTGATCTGATGTTGCTGTCGGTAAAGTGGCATAAGCAACAACAGCAGTTAGGTGAAGTTCTCTGAAGAAGTGGGGTATTAAAAGTTAGCGATTTTATTTGGAAGTTTTCTTTATGTATATGTTGTTGTTTTTGTTGTTGCTTCTTATGTTCCCTGGCCGAAAGCATTCCAGAACAGGTCTATATAGGCTAGTGGGCTGAGGGGGTTCGGCTCTGGTTTATAATGGCACCTCAAGGGTCGGCGTCCGATTTAGCCAGGTACTGCCTCAATTTTGACCAAGCAACCCCAGAGGTGACATCTGGGAGGATCGTACCCTCTCTTACTTATAGACGGACTTTTTGGTCTATGGATTTAACGGATCCATATCGGGCCTAGACACGGTCTTGACGTATATGAAATCATCCATCAGTAGGGGTACATAAATTTCACATAAAAAATATCGAATTTCGCAAAAAAAATTGCATTATAAAATTTTGCATTTATTCGCAAATAAATAAATAAATATATAAATATATAAATATATATATATATATATATATATATATATATATATATATATATATATGTATAATGTATATAAATTCAAAAATTTTGCATTTATTAAAAAAAATCGCAATTTTACTAACTTGGTTAGGTAAGTATCAAAATTCTTAGTTAAAAGCTAACCTTGTAGTAGTCTCCACATTCTCTTCCTTAGCAATAAGTAATAAGCAAATTTCGGAGTTAAAGACCATGGACGGTCGTAGATAAGCAGTTATGTTAATAAATTATCACTATTATTATCTAATTTCGCTTAAAAAGCCGTTTATCACCGAGGTTTAGCCGAAAGAAGTAAAAAAAATAATTTTCGCCTTTATTCGCTCATATCGGCAAATTTCGCATTAATTCGCATCTATTTCGTAAATTCGAAAATTACGTATCCCTAACCATCAGTCGTAAACAATGAATGTCTGAACTCTTGCTTGAACAATGAATGTCTGAACAACTGCGCCACTATTCATGTCCACGAACGCAAGGGAGACAGTATGTTAAGGGCTGATGGGCTTCATAATCCCATTTCTCATACAAGGTGTGTGTACTTAGTCATATAAATACTATGTTTCTGTTCCTGGCATATTATATCGGTAATATTTTATGATTTTGTAACTCCTGTCTTGCTGTTAAATTTTTGACGATATCAGTGAAGTTTGCATCTGATTAGCCTTATGGTGTATCCTCTAAAATTGTGAGGTCCTCTCAGTTTCAGATATTACTAGTGGATAGTAACACGTTTCAATGCAATGAATAAAAATGTTCAGAAATCAAACATTTATTTCGTTGCCAAGAAACAAATGTACGAGCAGTGGTGTTAGAAAAGAATATTTGGTATTTTGTTAGGTATATAAAGATATTTTCAATTTCTTATTTAATGAATATTATATATATAATAAAATGTTCATTTTATTTTAATGTTACCTTCGTACCATGAAACGCACACCAATTATAAGTCTATTTTTTCTGTAAACAGGTGCGTCTTATGGTATTAAAATTGATGGAAATCTCAACATTTATAAATCCAAATATTATTCAATTAATATGGCATTACTGCTGGAAAGTAAATTGTAAATATGTCCGTGTAATTACAAATTTAAAAATAGATAAAATAAATAAAATCTATGAAGTCACATTGAGTTCCGTAGTAATTAAATAGCAAATGGGGGGTAGGGGGATTTTTCCTTTAATACCTCAACATTTTAAATTTATGCATCCTTCAAAATTCAAACAGTAATTGCTAACAAGAAACTATTTTAAATTTTGATACTGCAGAGAATATCTGTTAAAGCCGATGTGTACTAACCCTCTTGGATTCGCTCACCTCAGTGTTAACCTATGCAGAAAATTTGTCTACTATTTAAAGTTACGTAAATGCTGATAATCCAATAAAAATAGTATTTTCAGATAGCCTGAACTTTTCTGCACCTTGCAACATTTTAGAAATTTCGTCCACCAAATGAATTGATGAACATTTAAAACATACTATGCAAAAAATTTTTCCACGAATAATTTAAATTTCAAAATATTACTTGCATTTCAAAATATTAATTAAAAAACGAAAAATTCCACAAGGTGTAAAATTTCTTTTTCTATTACGGAGTACAATTTTTTTTTTAAATCTTTAATCCAAGGCGGCAATCCATGAGCAAATTTTCTCAGTAGGTTGACATTGCGGTGACCTAATCCAATAAGGTTAGTACCCAACAGGCTTAACGATCCTCACAATATATAACTGATCAAAATATTAAGGGGTCATCCAAATTGCGAGAGACTTATTAAAGAAAGTTCAAAATCTGTTCAATACTTTATTGATTGTGACATAATGTTTCTTTTAATCCATGATAAGTAGTATGAATGATTAGAGATCAACTGCTTAATGTAATGATATGTTCTTCATTGACATTATTTAAAAGATTAAGAATTTTATGGCCCTTTGCTTGGTTTACGTATTCCTTGATATTTTAATCACTTTAATAGCGTTAAAGACGTTTGAAACGAATAGGACTGAAATTTGTTTTCTTAAATTCAGTGCAACTTCCTTCTTAGAAGGATTGAATGCGGGAATTATACCGAAAAGAGTAACGTAATCGTAGAGAAGTTTATATATGGCCAAAAGATTTAAGGAGAATACCTTTAATCCCATAAAATCCATTATAATATTTAGTCGCTTCAATAAACTCCAGATATCAGCTTTTAGAGTACGACTTATACTTTTTGTGAAAAATCCAGAGTAAAATCTTTAATTCCTCTCAAAGTTTAAAATAAGAGCTCAGATTTCATCAGTAATTCAAGCTGATAAAGTAGCAGCCATTTCCAGTGCTAAGAGTTGTTTTTTAACTGAAGCCTTATTTTAAATTTCTTATTTAAATGATAGTTTTTAAAGTCTACATATTTTTGCTGTTAAGAATCCTTATTCCCAAATATAAGGCTGATAAAGTGTAGATTTATTTTCCTGAATGCAGGTTTTGTATGAAGTAAAAAGTGATTGATGCCTAGTACCATTCATAAATACATTGTAATTCAAATGTTGTTTTTCCGAATACCCCCTGACCGGAATCTATTTCAAACCTGGCCCATATAGGCTAGCAGGCTGAGGGTGCAGCTCCGATTTATGATGACACCACCGAATGCACCCGATGATGGCCGAAGCGGTGATGAAGGAGCCGGCAACCAAGAGGGGGAGTGTCATAAAGGCTAGAAGAGGGGCAAATACGAAGTTGAAATTATTCCGACAACCTTCCACGAGTCAGAAATGATAAAAAAGGAATTGAAAGAATTCATGAAGCTGGAACAGCTTAGAATTGGTATCAAAACGTTTAAGAAAATAAGTAAAGGAGGAGTGCTGGTGGGAGTAGAAACCAAGAAAGAGATGGAAGCATTACTAGGAGTGTTCCATGATACCATTGAGTTGAGCGCAGTCTATGAAGCTAAGCAACCGAGAAAGAAAGATCCATATATAATTTTATTTGACGTCGAGGAGGAATATGAAAAGGGTGAACTGAAGGAAATTTTGAAAATTTTGGAAAAGCAGAATGAGGAGTTGGATGGTAGCGACATAGAAGTTATGACGAAATTTAAATCGAAACATGGACACAACTGGGTACTCCGCCTTAAAGGTGAAGTATACAGTAAAATAGAGTAAGAGGAGACTGAAAATAGGCTGGGTACGATATGGATGGAAAGACCATAGGAAACCAGCGGTTTGTTATAACTGCTGGGGTCTGGGACACCTAGCTCGTCACTGTAAAAAGACGAGAGTGTGCAAGTTGTGTGCCAAACAAGAACACGGCGGAAAGCCGTGTAGTAGGAAAACTACATGCGGAAACTGTGAGAGACACCAGGAAAGGACTGGTATCGTTCAAGATTTAATCCATCTGCCCACAGACAAATTCTCTGGTAGATATAGAGCCGCTGTTGTAAGGATAATGGAAGATACGGACTATGGTTCTGCGAGACCTAAGAGATAAACTTTGTTCTCTTTTCGTTGGTTATTGACTGTTCTCTGTTGGCGTGCTACTCGCTTTGATTTTCGCAGCTAGCTGTGATTCTCTACCAAGTTGGTATAGTCTGTAAATTGTTAATAAGTTGTGATGCTCTGTTGTCTGCACGAGCTGTGCAGAATTATGTTAATTTATTGATTTAATAAAGCAGCCCTTCTGTTGGGGGATGAGTTAATATATTTCTCAGTATGGTGGTTTCTGGTGTATTTAAATTTGAAATTTGAATTATTGAGATCTATATTAATATAACTTTTTGAAGTACTGACACCCAGACGATTTGAATTATATTGCATTTATCAGGAATTAAGTTGCATAGTTATTGGCTACTGGATGCTTTGGTTCGTGGGCCGAGAGCGGACGGTATTAGAAGACATTGTGACTATGACACTGGATGTAGAGAAGTGTCCCTAGGACACGAGAACGAGATCTGGACCTGAGGAACTGGCAAAGAGCGGGTCGCTGTCGTGGTGACCATCATCGGTAGTAATCTTCGGGCTGATACGCGCAAGTGTGGGAAGCCGAGTTGTTCCTTGAATCTTATGATGGCACCACAATGGTCAGAGTCAGATTTAGCCAGGCGCCACCCAATTTTAACCGAGCTACCTTAGGGGTGACATCTAGGGTGTATCGTACCCTCTCCCACCCTCTCTGACCTCATAGAGGGACCTTCCGGACTACGGAATCAACGTTTCCATATCCGGCCTAGACACGGAGGTATTTCATGTTTGTCGGGATTCGATCCGAGCACCCTCAGCACCGAAAGCCGACGCGCTACCACTAGGCTACCTCAAGCACGTAATTCAAATCTTATACCAAATACCGACGTAGACTTTTCTTGATGTCTTATTTCGTCGTCATATATCTCCATAGTGTTGATTCGTTTAGGCGCAGTGTCGCAAAAGATGGCCGCTCCAAAACAGATAATTTACTAAACTTTGAGTTATTTCATTATTGGAATACAACACCAAGAACTTCTATTCCCATTAAATCAGTTTTAAATTGAGCAATCGTTGAGTTTCGAATATCTCTCATTTCTTTTCGATGCTTTAAGTTTTTCCTTTTGTTAGCTAAAAAGAAATGTACCTTGAAAATCCTTTCCGTTAGTGTTCACAAGAAATGCAAGAAGCTATCACTACCAAACAACTCTTTACCCATTGTATTTTAATGCTATTTCAAACAAAGACGTTTGCTGAAGAATTAATAAGACACCAAAATATTTTAGGACATTGTCATGACGGCTCAACATTTGGTTAAAATACATGGAAATACTTGCTGAACATTTGAAGCAAATATTCGTATGATTTAGCAAGTAATCATGCCGTTTATCAACCATGCTTGATATGCGTGGTTTGAAATGGTATGATTATATTTCCTTACACTATTGGCTAGTTATACGGAGACATGTTCAAAGCTAATACCCAGTCAATACCGGCAAATACCAAAAACATCAAATATCTGGTCCAACAACAGAACTCTAACCCAAAATTCGGAGTCCGACTCCGAATTCCGACATCCTTATCATTTGTTTAATCGACTGGTTATAGAATTTAGTACGATGCAGACAGTAAAAATTTGACAGAAGCATCATTCTGAAGAATCCCAGAGGCATCTTACCTCGGTGTCTCGATTTAGTTCCACTAAATTTCCGAAATATGCACGATAATTTTACCTCTAAAGAAACGGAAGAGAGTGCATGATAGATGGAAATGCATAGTAAATATAGAGTTAAACAAAAGAAAACATTTTTGTGTGTCTATTTACGCATCACTTGTGAACCGTTTTTCTTTTCAAAAGATATGGACTCTTCAGCATAACACACGAGCAAATAAATACGTGACGAAAATCAGAACTGTAAACGAGAATTTTTAAATATTTTCTGACGCTACTAATGGGAATCACTTAGAAGAAACAAAAGCAGTGCAAATGAAAACAAAACGTGTTTTTATTTGTATACAACAGAAATAAAGATTGTACGTGTTTCATTTTTCTATATTTTTACAGTCAATTTAATTTAAGTACTATTTATCGGCTACTAAGCCGTTCTGTAAACATATAGAGATCATATAATTATATATATATATCGGAGTTTTAAAGTAATACTAATATGAATAACTCGATTATTACGTGAAAAACGGTATGATCACGTAACATTATTTATGAGTGTGTGACACAATTTTTTTTGTTCTCTGATCCCCTTACCAGAAAGAGTCAGATCGTGACAAACAGGTGAATTCGAGCGTTCAAAACTGGCGATATCCAAATAGGAACAATTCTCCTTTTGTAGAGGAGGGAAATGTGTATTTTAAGTACAAATTATGTATGTAAATATACATATATATATATATAACCATATATCTTCTATTCATTAAGACAATATGTTAAGTGTTGCTTCTATTATTAAAGACAATATACAAAACATTTAAAAACACCCAACCGGCTTATTTACTTTTCAAAAACTTTCCCAATTTTAACAATCCTTTTCAGCGAAGATCATTAAGTTTTGACGATGTAATTCGCTGACAATCAACAGTCATTCAACTTCCAATTTCCCAAATGAAAGTTTTTACAGACGAGAGAAAGTTCCCCAAAAACAAAAAAGCTCTAGCCAGGAAATATCAGTTATTATTCACCTGTTAACGACTCTTTTTCCAACATCCGGACATCCGGGGTTAGGTTCGACCACGACTCTAAATCGATGCATAATCCTCCCATTTATGCAGACAGGAAAAATGTCAGGTTTTATTTGGTTCCAGCTTGCATTGTGCTGTTCCGCATTTTTTTTTACCTAATATTCATGACACAACACAATGGGCAGAAGGGCGTGAGATTCGGAGCAATTGCATGCGCCCGGCTCTTCTGTGAAATGTGGATGAACTTGGCCTGGATAGTCGCCGTACTGATCTTATGCATTTGCGCATATTTTAATAATAGAGCAGAAATGGATAAAGGCTAGAATTATACCAATATTATTCAACTTTCGTATTTCCTGGATCTTGCTTATTGAAAAGCTCATCAAGTACATAAAGGTAGATAGACGTTCAGAAATTTCATTCTGATTGTAAATTTCGATACAATGTTAAACAACTACAAAGGGTTATCTAATATTAGGGGACCGATATTATTTAACTTTCGTATTTCCTAGTTCTAACTTCTGAAAATGCTCAGCAAGTACATAAAGGTAGTAGATGTCCACAAATTTCATTCTCATTATAAATTCACTACAATGTTAATCAACTACAAAGGATTAGCTAATATTAGGGGACCGATATTATTAAACTTTCGTATTTCCTAGTTCTAACTTCTGAAGAAGATCATCAAGTACATAAAGGTAGTAGACGTCGAGAAATTTCGTTCTCATTATAAATTCCCTACAATGTTAATCAACTACAAAGGGTTAGCTAATAGTAGGGGACCGATATTATTTAACTTCCGTATTTCCTGGTTCTTACTTATGGAAAAGCTCATCAAGTACACAAAGGTAGTAGACGACCAGAAATTTCATTCTAATGGTAAATTCCCTACAATGTTAAACAACTACAAACGGTTAGCTGATCTTAAGGGACCGATATTATTTAACTTTCGTATTTCCTGGTTCTTACTTATGGAAAAGCTCATCAAGTACATAAAGGTATATAGACGTCCAGAAATTTCATTCTCATTGTAAATTCATTACAATGTTAATCAACTACAAAGAGTTAGAAAATATTAGGGGACCGATATTATTTAAGTTTCGTATTTCCTGGTTCTAACTTCTGAAAAAGCTCATCAAGTACATAAAGGTAGTAGACATCTAGAAATTTCGTTCTCATTGTAAATTCCCTACAATGTTAATCAACTACAAAGGATTAGCTAATATTAGGTACTATCCAGATATGCATACCTGGATATAATGCCTATCTGGATAGTACTTTAATCTTAAAATGTGACGGGATTGATTTATGTAAATTTAATATTTTTGAAAATTACCTCTTTAATGGCTTGAGTTTCTTTAAACAGATAAAGGGTATAACCCTATGGTAAATAGCTTTTCTAACGCCTTCGCTAATATATTCTTGCATTCTTACGAAACTAAATTTCTTAGCTTAAATAATGTTACTGAATTTAGGTATATTGATGACCTTATAATTTTAGCTGTAACGATTTGGAATTTCTTAATCAAATTTACCCAAAGGAATTAACTTTAAACAGGACTAATAAAAATAATCATTTTGCGACTTATCTGGATTTAAAAATTAAAATTCAAAATAGCGAATTAAAAATTGGGATATATGATAAAAGACTAGTTTTTAACTTTGAGGTTATCACGTTTACCAGTTTCAATAGCAACTTGAACTATAAAATCTATAATAATATATTTTACTCACAACTATACAGAATAAAAAACATTTGTAATAACGCTGAAGACTTTTTTTGGAGGCATGTAACATTTTCGAGCAAAACCTAAGTAAGAACAATTTCCCTAAAAATTTCGCTAATCTAAAAGTTTTTAAAAAATGATATCTAGACTCAGTTATTTTTTAAAGACGTTTAGGATAGCGTTTCTGGTTTCATATTTTTTTTAACTTCAAAGGGGTGTAGCGCTGTGGTATTACCACAGTGACGTAATTACTAGGGAAAAATTGGGCTGCTGTTTCGCCATAACCGTCACCTACTGAATTAGGGTACGTGCGCATCTGTGTCTTTTCACTAGGATTGTATGTGTGCTTGCATGTATGGTGCGTTGAGACCTTACTGTAAGTTGTCCATGTCTTTTCATTTTCCTTTGACTAACTGTTTCATTGGAGAACTGGAGACCTTGGGATGTTTTTTGGTTATACCTGCATCCTATTCAGAAAGTTCCCCTTGAGGTAACTGATTTGGTTAGGCTCCCTGATGACGTGACTAGTCGGTTACCTCGTACTTCTGGTTTAGTTCCGGCACTGTTACAGAATCTTGCCTCTGGTGCGTGGAGCCCTGAGTGTTTGATTTATATATTGTTTTTTGTCTACATTCTTCTTATAATTATTTAGCTCTCTTAAATTTAGTTATATATATATATATATATATATATATATATATATATATATATATATATATATATATATATCATGAGTGTACATACATGACTTATTTGAATTTTTTTGTTACTGTACGTTTCATTTCAACGTCTCTACTTTTAGGGACAAAATAATAGTTTACTTTCTCACTAACAAAAAAAAATTTAGATGTGACGCAACACTAAATTTAGAGAGAATAAAAGAGTTATATGTTTGAATCATGAAGTATTCGGGAATTGAAATAACCTACAAATTTCATTATTAATGACAATAAAAAGCCCTCGATTCGAATTTCAAAACACTTTCATCAACAAGAACTCATGGCAAATGAGGAAATAGACAAATGTGGACAAAGTTCCTTATTTAGACAAAGAAGGAAATAGCACCCCAATAAATTACTCTCAGAGTAGGACCAATATGATGCTCTACAATGCTGCCCCTAAGAACTCATCAATCATCCCGAAACAAGTGTTTTTGTTTCGTTGCTTTAACTTTAGAGGTGTCTGAGTACTAAGAGTTTTGTATTATCTCATAAAACAAAACCTATAACTGATAAACTCCAATGGGTTGACATGATTGAGAAATTTCGGATGTAATGTGATGTACTATGCTTAAATAAATATTTCATCCATTCAAAGGTATGCGTCTTCAGTGTTTCCAAAAGCTTCGGACCAAACGTTCACGCTAACAAGTTGCAAATATTGTAAATGTTTCATGGGCAACTTGAAGACCGTGCTACTCCAAAGCAACCCACTCAAAATTCGCATTTTATTCTATTCAGCCTGACAAAGCCGACAAGCGTGATAGATAGAAAAGAAAAATCAAAAATGAGAATGGCTCGAAATTTTCACCATTGATTGACATTAATAAATAAAAATATTAAAATTATAATTATATATATATATGTGTGTGTGTGTGTGTGTAAGTAATAATAACGCCACACCAGTTTTAATTCTATTTCATTCTTCTCTTTCACGTTATATAACTAACTTCAGCGTTCTCTTTATATGCTTCCAGATCTCGCCTGGGCAAATGACACACAACGGTTCCCGTGGTAAACAGAAACTAAATTTAGTATATGCTGGTGTTAGCATCGGTTCTGTGGACTTCGAGATTCAATCAGGAACTGAGTTGACGCCATTATCCATTCTCTCTACTTATAAATCTGTAAATAAGTTCTTCTCCTTTACATTTCGTATAATACGCTGAAATGTTCGATAACCATACTGTGTTTAAAGTAATAAAAGGATTATTCAGTTTAATTGAATTAATTGACTTGGAGTTTATGTATCCAAGGTCCGACTACCAAGCCGAATGCCTGTTTGGCTGTGTTATATCGGCAACAGTGTCACCTATCGATACGGCATTTCCCACACACACACACACACACACACACACACACACATATATATATATATATATATATGTGTGTGTGTGTGTGTGTGTGTGTGTGTGTGTATACAGTCGATTCCGGTTAATTAGACCACCCATTAATAAGACCAGCGGCTTATACGGACCGAATCCCGTGTTGTAACATAAGGCATGTTCGTTTCATCGCACTTGCCGGTTATTAGGACCAAAATGATCATGTCCCGATCCCGATGTGGTCCGATTAACCGGAATCGACTGTATATATATATATATATATATATATATATATATATATATATATATATATATATATATATATATATATATATATATATATATATATATATATATATATATATATAGTATATGTGTGTGTGTGTATGTAATAATAACGCCCCACCATTATTAACCGTTTCGCCCCACCTTTTTTACTTAACTCGTTTTCTAAATTATTCCCTTTTCAATAAAGCGCAGTCCGTCTTTCCAAAGTGCGACAAACAAGTAAACTAATTAACTAACTAGTTTGTCCCTTAAGCCACGCGCTTAAAATCAAGTGCCTATGATTCAGAAACCACGAGGCTTGCATAGTAAGTTCGGAATCTTAAATTATGGATCACGTGATCAAGTCGGATGATCGGCCCTGGCCAATTAAAGAAATGTTAACGCCTATCATCACGTTAGGGCCCCCCCCCCCATGGTTAAAAGTATATGACAGAGGCTTTTTGAGCTCTCTCTGCTTAATTCCTTCCTTGCCTTGCTCTGTTGCTGTTCTGACCCGCGTTCTCTCGTCCATTGTCCGCATATTGCTCCAACGATACTACGATGCAAGTCTGATGCCTTCTGACTGCCAAGGCAAAGGACCGGTGGCGTTACTATTGTGTGTGTCCGGCCTTAAATGTACTTGTACTTAGCTGAATGGCTGCTGCGTCCTACCTTCGAGTTTTTGAATAAATCAGTTCCATGGATACTGTTCGTGCGTCGCGTCTCTGTTCTGTGTGTTCGTCAATCGTGTACAACACTGTCGGGTTTCATCTCAGCTATATAATTTTAGTACTATTTAGTGCTTAGTATTAGCTTTATAGTTTTTATACTATTTAGTGTAAAGATAAAAGTTTATCGCGCGTGTAAAGCCTTATCATTATATATATATATATATATATATATATATATATATATATATATATATATATATATATATATATATATATATACTAGCTGAAAACCCGCACTTCGCTACGGAATTCATTCAAATTAAATACAACGGTCAATGTATGCAATTAATGCCAAAAATTTGCATAAATATATATATATATATATATATATATATATATATATATATATTTAAAATAACTACGACGATCAAAGTATACAATTGATGTAAAAAAAAAATTTTTAAATATTTATAAAAAAAATCGTAAGGGATATTTTTATAGACAAAATAATGTAGACGAAAATATTCAAATTAAATATAATAGGACATACTAAAGAATATAGTACAGTTAATATAGTGCAGTCTGAGGAACATAATATCTTTTATTGTATTTTAATATTTTTTTGGATAATGTCCAATCGTCTGCCGCATTAGCAAGAAAATTTTTTTTGTCTATTTAGTTGTTATGCACGTGACGATAAATTTATTTAAAGTACCAGAAAAAGAAATCACGTGATCAGCATTTAATAAATTAAATTCTTAAAATTAATCTTTAAAAATTCACCATAAACCAGAAAATGGAGGTAAAGATTCGAAAAAGATCTCATTTTAAAGGAATTTTTATGATTTTTTTTGTGATATAAATTTCATAACCCTCAAATTATTATTTTAAATGCAAACTTTAAAAAAGTTAGTAAAATAGCTCAAAAATTTAATTTAAAAACATCTAAGAAGAATTTCTCAAAAATCTTTCTTAGTGCAACCCTACACTATATGAAGAATCGGCATGCACAATTTCAGCCCTTCAGGTCCAGCGGTTTGGCCTGTGCGTTGTATGTCAGTCAGTCAGTTACAGAACTGTTATATATATATATATATATATATGATTCGCTAATGGTTAAAATATTTATAAAAACCTTTGTATTAAAGTGTATGCTCGGAAAGAACTATGTACCTTACCTAAATATCTACAATATTATAGTGATAAATTATCACAGAACTAACTTTCATAAAAATGTCATATATAGAGCTTTTCAAATAAATATTTTGTCACATTACCATACGCCTTTATATGGAAATTTTTACCATGAAATTAAATAAATCTTGAGAAAATTTTCGATTCACGATTAGATATTTTATGAGCCCGAAGTTGTTAAAAGTAGTGCTGCTTTAATAAAAATTTATTTTATTGATACTACGTCCTTTAAAATGTTCAAAGTGGAGTGTTTAAAAAGTACTAAAAATAAAAATGTCTTATCAGAGCCATTAATAAAATTTCTGAATGAAGCTTTCACTTAAGATTTTATATGACTTTAAATTGTAAGTATGGTGCATTAAATCGAATCCATTGACTATTAATTAGAGTTCAAATAAATTTATTGCTTTAATTTTACCTTCAAAATAAAGCAATTTACTTATGCCTTTCTTCCTCATTGATGATGTTTCTTAATTGGATCCTTGAAGTTAAATGTAATTTTAGGCTTTTTTCTGATAATTGCCCCTAATATCAATACAAAAAGTTTTTAAGGTATTTATTGTGATTAAAATGTAATTATTATTTAATTATTATTATTAAATCCTTGAAGTTATTGCAGCTTGTTATTATGTACTTTGCCATTATGTTGCCATGACAACCCCAATACGTCATTTGAATCTAAGAGATTATAATAAATAATTATAGAAAATAGCGAAATACCAGTGTTGTAAAGACAAATAAAAGCATTTTTTGTACAGGGTTAATTATGTATATTGTTGCGGATAGTTTCGAAATAATCAACTTTGTGTTACTGCTGAAATAAAGTAAAACGCTATACTTTCTTCACGTTATTATTTATATTTTTCTTAAACAGGGAAGTTTGTCAAATAACTGTTAGCAATCTATATGTATTAGATTGATGTTGGGATATTCAATGCTTATTACCTGTTTGTCGCCAAAGGCTGCGATAGAGCTTAGCCGCAGCCAAGATTGGCGTACTAATGCCTGCACTTTGCCTCTTGTCTCTCTGGCGTGTGGATGTGTTTACGAGAGTGGTTAGTTCCGTAGACGCTCCTCGTTTTAAATCTTTTACTTAACGTGTATAGTTACTGCTGTAAATAAAGCTTGATGTAACCACTCTGCTAGTCATTTTTCCTAATAACCTAACAACTAATATGAAATCTTATACGAAATAATGTATTAAACAATTAGTTACTTGAAGATTGTGGAGTACGCATTGTGCAAAGAGGATCATACAGTTTCGTAATTTTTATTATGGATATTAAGTATCTCGGATTTTAGTCCTTGTTGTTAATTCTAATGCCCCCTAGCTAGAGGTTCCAAACCAGATCCACATAGGCTTCAGGCTGAAATGTGCGGCTCCGGTTTAAATAGCAGCACAAGGGTGGGAGTCCGTCTTAGCTTGTTGCCACCTCAATTTTCCCCCAGTTCATCCCAGGAGGGACATCTGGGGAGGATCGTATTGTCACCCACAATTTTTTACCTCATAGTGGGACTTTCCGGTCAACGGATTTAACGTGCCCATATCCGGCTTAGACACGGCAGTATTTAACTGCGTGTGTCGGGATTCGAACCGAGCACCCTCAGCACCGATAGCGAGCACGCTACCACAAGGCTACCTCGATCCCACCGGATTTTAATTAAATGTATTATAGTATTTGATTATGCCAGCTCCGACTCAATCACGCTCAAATATGATAAAAATAATCTACTTTTCACTCAGCTTATCTTTTAACTGCGTTTGATACAGCGTAAGTTAAGGTAATAAAACGATACAAATAATTTCCAATATTGCTGATCTGTTTAAATTTCAAACAAAGTTAAAAATATATTTTGCAGAGGAAATTTTATATTTTATATTATTTAAGCCTATGTACCATGAGACCTTTTCTCGTCACTGCCGTCAGAAGTCTTGGTATTTTCTAGTTAACCCCTAAATCACCTCTGATGTATAGTTTATCTACCTCATAAAACATATCATTCACACATTCATGGAAATTATATAACAGGCGAATACGTTAGCGATAAAAGACGCTGTAATATTTCGGGATCAGATAAATTATCACAAAATTCTTGAGTGAACATACAATACTGTTGAAAAATCTTCTAAAATCCCTTCATTAAATTTTTTAACGGAGTTATAGGCTGTAAACTATAAGTTATAAAACTAATCTTCGGTTATAAACATTTTGTTTCATGTATAACAACTTTTAAATATGTCTGTACTTTTAAAGCGTTCGAGCTTAAATTTTTGTTACATACTGTTTTCGAAGTGATAAAAATGCGAGTTTCGGGTTAAAACTTAAGAGCTTATAGGTGCAGTTCTTAAATAGTTGCCCTGTAATATTAGACGAGTTGTAACATTTTTTCAGGCAAGACTAACACAAATATTAGACAATTAGAAAGTTCAAGAATTTAACAGGAGCACAAAGCTCCTGAAAATATACAACAAAAATAATTATTATTTTTTATCGTAGATTTTAATAATCTGTTATTCCCTGTTATGTGTATTCCATAAGTAAAACACTTAGGTGGTCTGTTGGTTCATCGAGTGCTTCATACGTTGCTGGGGATTAATTATTAGGCGAGATAAAAAAAAAACTATTGGAGAACTTGATTATCAGCTGTAAAAATTGGATATTTTAACAATAAATGACTATTTAAAAACATTCCTAACGTTACATACAAACCACACATGTCTAATTATATATTAAAGCTGACACCTATTTACTTTAAAGTGAAAAATGTACTCTCCAGGTATTTTTCGTTTAGTTACTGTATATTGTTATATTTATTTATAAACACAATCTCAGCACTATAAACATTCGTAAATACCTGAAAACGAACTATTTTATTCAAAAATTATAAAAGAGGTTATGTTAATCATGATAGAAAATTGTACATAACGCACGATTCAATTTCAAAGCAAAAATACCGTTCTACCCAGTTACTTAGATAGTGAGATCTGCTTCCTGTCCAGTAGAGAAACTTTAAAAATATTTAAAGCATTGTAAAGAATACATAAACAAATTTAAAGTTCAAATCATCTGTGTTGCATCCCTGCAGAATTTATATTTCTACTTTTAAAGCATGCTAAAGATAACAATCTTTGTCATAAATTTTAATGACAAGTCTGCAAGAGCCTATAAAACGTTATTACTAATATTTCTAAAATATTAAAATTTATCTCCTAAAGAGAAGCGTGTCAATGTGTCCCATATTTTTCCTGCACATCTGTACCCAATATCAAATATTTAATTTTGTCCAAAGGATAAGAAATCTCGATAAGAAACCCCATTGCCTGATAACACATTTAATACTTTCACCGAAAGTTATCATTCAATCATTGTTTTATATACGGATTGTAGTAATACATCCGGAAATGATCACAGAGGAAAGAAAACGTCGACACTGAACCTTATAATCTAATTCAAAAGTCTATTCTTTGCCGACTCGTGAAATGTGGAGCAGTTCAATTATCATAAATATAGAAATACGGCTGTATATCACGTACGTTTGCAGCATATTAGGCCATTCATGCGTAATATCGAAGTTCTATCGCTACGGAGAAAATAATCTGTCTCCATGACAACGAACCGTTGTTAGATGTCTCAGTAGATAAATTCTTAATAAGTATGTGACACAGGCATTCAAAAACTTAACGTTTTTGACTCGTTGACAGATAATTAATACACATAACGATGCAAAATTAATAACGTTATTTATGGACAGTGAAGTACGGGAGGTATCAAAGTTTTATTCTCATTATTTTAAGCACTGCATATTCTATTAGATTATAAATTATGTAACAAACAGATGTAAAAATAATATTTTACATAACAAAAGTATTTCCTTTTATACATTTTCGTTTCGTTTTTCTGGAGATAAAGTTAATCATGCAAATAATTAATAAAGGCTAACGTGAAGGGAATAATATTTCCATTAATACGCGTTATACCTCCAATGAGTAATGAAAATTAAAAAGCTATATTATCAATGTTAATTAAATCCTTCAATCTCAAGCATTTGGGATGCTTAGTATTTAAGGCAATTTGACTTTCAAAAATAATTAAATCATTTTTTCCCCTTAGATTGTCGAAAAATACGTTCGTTTGTCTCTTTGAAGTGCCTCGTTTATTAAAAGGGTATTTTCCATGCAATTGTCGTATGGTCCTTGTATAAATTGTTATATTTACTTATAAATACAATCCCATCACTATAAAAATTATTAAATACCTGAAAACGGACTATTTTATTCAAAAAATAATACAAAATGTTATGTTAATTATGATAGAAAATGCTACATATAAGCCCGACTCAATTTCAGCGCAAGAATATCGTTCTTCACTGTTAGTAGATAGTAACATCCTCAGCACCTCAGCACAGTGCAAACTGCTTCCTGTACTGTAGATAAACTTTAAAAATATTTAAAATATTCTAAAAAATGCTGCTCAATGAGGGACAAAAAATACTAGTTCAAGTCACCAGTTTTATTACGTAAAACATTCTAAAAATGCTGCTCAATGAGGGACAAAAAATACCAGTTCAAGTCACCAGTTTTATTACTTAAAACTTTCTAAAAAATGCTGCTCAATGAGGGACAAAAAATACTAGTTCAAGTCACCAGTTTTATTACTTAAAACTTTCTAAAAAATGCTGCTCAATGAGGGACAAAAAATACTAGTTTAAGTCACCAGTTTTATTATTTAAATCTTTCTAAAAAATGCTGCTCAATGAGGGACAAAAAATACCAGTTCAAGTCACCAGTTTTATTACTTAAAACCTTCTAAAAAATGCTGCTCAATGAGGGACAAAAAATACTAGTTCAAGTCACCAGTTTTATTACTTAAAACCTTCTAAAAAATGCTGCTCAATGAGGGACAAAAAATACTAGTTCAAATCACCAGTTTTATAAACTAAGGTAAAATATGTAATATCTACATTTACTTAAACGATTATATAGTTTACACTCATTCTTGGGGAATTCCAATTTTCTTTAAATCAAAGTTAAACGATGCATATAAATAATAAAAATGAAGAAGGCGTGAATAATTAAGTCTGCTGTTACCATAGCTCTTCTTCAGAGAAGTGAATGTTAAAGAAGTTAAGGGGGTCAAAAGGACACAAAATTTTTTAGTTTTCGAGAAAAAAAATTTATTGCATTAAAAAATTCTGGGTTTTTTCCACTTAAAATGACGTTTAAATCATGTTTCTATCTTAATTAGAACAGGAGATATTAATTATTATTTTTTTTGCAACATTCTAATAGCAGCCAATATTTGATTAAACCTGTAAATGCGTTTATCTGCATAATAGGTTTTTTCACCATTTCTCGTCTTTAAATTGTTATAAGTCAAGAACTGTTAAAGATAAATGGTTCAAACTTGGAACATGTCTTTTTCTATTATTTTACTTTAACTTTGATTCAGCAAATTTGAAAAAAATTCTTACTTTTGAAAATATGATTGTTTTTAAATAAATTGCATCATTTTTTTTTCTTTTGAAATTTTACTCTAAATATTTTTAATTTTTTTAAATCAATATTTTGAAAAACGCTGAATCAAAATTAAAAGTTATATATTTATTTTTGATTAAATGGAAAAATTTTAAAGTTCGACAAATAATATTTTGAGTTATAAAAATTTTAAATTACCCCCCTTTTTTTAATTTTTAATTTTAATTTTTTTTTTTTACTTTATGAGAAGTTTTATGATGTGATTTTGTTTACAAGTTATATGTTAACCATCGCAAAAAATTCAAAAATTTAACTCAGTAAATAAAAAAAAAAATTTAATGTGTCCTGGACCTTCTTAAAAATATTAATGTTAATTATTGCTTTGAATCCTTAGAATATGGGATACTTAGGATTTAAGGCAAATAGAATTATAAAAATAATGAAATCTCTATTATTAGCTCAAGTTGTAAGAAAATATCCGATTGAAGATAAGAAAATATCTGATTGATCTGTATGATCCTTTTGTGTGATTGAAGAGGGGCCGACATAGCAGCGAGTCCTTTCAGTTTAAATCTACGTCAAAAGGACTACTCAAGGGCAGACAGAAAATATTATTTCAAGCTGTAAATTTTATAAATAAAGGGAAAATATGTGAGATGCATTTACATATATTTAAATGATCACACATGGGATATATATTATTTGGGAATTTAAAATTATGTTTTCTGTAAATGAAGTAAAACCTGAAAATAAATTACAAAAACAAAGAAGGGGTGAACAATTGTATCTACTAATACTCATCACCCTTCGTCAGTACAACGAAGCTAAAAAATTAAAATTTTTTTCCTTAACTTCTGCTTTAAATCATCAAGCATATGGGTTTCTAAGAATTTAAGGCACACTTTCAACGATAATCCAATCTCTAATTTTGACTTGAATTTAAAGAAAATATATACTTTTTTTCTATTGACCTATTAATTATTTGAAAATTGCTACCCAGTGAAGGAAAATAAATGCTATATCAAGCTACAAACTTCAAAATATAAAATTAAATAAGTTACATTCACTTTTACTTGAACAATAATGCATTATATACACATTCTTAGGACATTAAAAAGATAAAGTCTGCCGCCTAAGTGTAGCGCATCGGTTTTCGATGCTGAGGAAAATCGGATCGAATCCCAACGAACGTCATTAAATACCCCAGTCTCTAGGCCGGATAGTGGCACGTTAAATCTGTAGTCCAGTAAGTCCCTCTATGCTGCCAGAAAGGGTGGCAAAGGGTAGATCTCCTCCATGTCACTCCTGGGGTGGTTCCGTCAAAATTAAGGTGGCACCTCGCTACTATGGAGATATTTGACGACGAAACATGAAATCAAGAAAAGTCGACGTCGGTATTTGGTATCACATTTGAAATACGGGCTTCACGTACCCTAATGGTAACGCGCCGGCTCTTGGTGCCGAGGGAGCTTCGATTGAATCCCAACAAATGACATGAAATGCCTCCGTGTCTAGGCCGGATATGGGCACATTAATTCCGCTGTCCGGAAAGTCCTCCCTCTGTGATGTCAGAGAGAGTGGGAGAGAGTAGATCTCCCCCATATCATCCCTTGGGTAGTTCCATCAAAATTAAGGTGGCACCTCGCTAAATCCGACTCCGACCCTTGTGGGGCCATTATAAACTGGAGCAATACCCCTCAGCCCGCTTGTCTGTATGGACCTTGTCTGGAACACTTTGTTATAGGGGGCATTAGAAACAACAACAACAACAATGCCAATAGAAAAATAATATATAATCTGTCTTTCCAGAAATATTATTTAATTTTCGTATTTCTTGGTTCTTACTTCTGATAAAGGTCATGAAGTACATAAAGGTAGATAGAGGTCCACAAATTTCATTCTCATTATAAATTCACTACAATGTTAACCAACTACCAAGGATTAGCAAATGTTAAGGGACGTATATTATTTAACATTCGTATTTCCTGGTTCTTACTTCTGATAAAGTTCATCTATCAAGTACATAAAGGTAGATAGAGGTCCAGAAATTTCATTCTCATTGTAAATTCACTACAATATTAACCAACTACAAAGGGTTAGCTAATGTTAGGAGACCAATATTATCTAACTCCGTATGTCCTGGTTCTTACTTCTGGAAAATCTCGTGAAGTTTTTAAAGGTAGATAAGCATCCAGAAATTGCATTCTCGTTGTAAATTCACTATAATGTTAACCAACTACAAAGGGTTAGCTAATATTAGGGGACCGATATCATTTAAACTCGTATATCCTGGTTCTTACTCCTGCAAAATTTCGTCAAGTATATGAAGGTAGATACACATCAAGAAATTTCGTTATCATTGTAATGATAACGAAATTTCTTCACTACAATGTCAACCAACTACAAAAGACTAGCAACATTAGGGGATATTCCGATATGCTTGATTTTTTTCAACATTCATAGCTGATATGAAGTCGGAAATAGATGACTGCAATCAGGAGTGTCTGTCGGACAAAAATGCTATTGAATAATTGGCTTTACTTAACGACAAACGCTCTAAATTCCCACTCCACTATCTGAAATTTTTTTTTTGTTTCGAAATAACTTGGAACAGAAAAATCACAAAAATATTGCTTAACTGTTTATTGGAAAAGTAATTAGTTTAGATTTGTCCTTTTCAGGAACACAGTTAAACTGTGCAAGCAAGAAAAGCGAGAAAGAATGAATATCTTCTTTTCCATAAAACCCAAAACCATGTCCTTAAAGCAGTGAAAGTGAAAAAAATTGAAATATTAATGTTAATTATTACTTTAATCCCAGGCACGTGGGATACTTAGGATTTAAAGCAATTAGACTTACAAAAATGTTTAAATCACTATTTTTAGATTTGGTTGTAGGAAAACATATTCTTTAATCTCTTGTGATGTTTAGATTTTCAGAGGTATTAATGAGGGAAAATATTATCTGCAATCACAAATTTTACAAACTGAGACAAAACAAACTGCATCCACATTAATTTATACAAAGGTTCTGTTGGAGCACTTTATTTTTTATTTTTCATTTAAATTGATTTTTTTCAGCGGAGGAATCATTTTCAGTCATAACAGGGGTTTAGTTAAAATGCCGAACATTTTTAACGTGAGTGTACTCTGACTTAAATATTAGTTTGCTTTTTATTTTGAAGAAAAAAATTTCTCCAAAGGGGGTCCAGGACACAAAATTCTTCAAATTTTTCAAAAAAAAATTTATTGCATTAAAAACTTTTGGGTTCTTTTCCGCTTAAAATGACGTTTAAATCATATTTCTATCTTAATTAAAACAGGAGATATTTTTTTTTGCAACATTCTAATAGCAGTCAATCGTTGTTTAAACCTGTAAGTGCGATTTTTCTGCATGATGGGTTTTTTCTCTATTTCTTGTCTTTAAATTGTTATAAGTTAAGAACCGTTAAAGATAAATGGTTCAAACTTGGAACATATCTTTTTCAATTATTTTACTTTAATTTTGATTCAGCAAATTTGAAAAATATATTTACTTTTGAAAATATGATTTTTAAAACTAAGTTTTATCTTTTTTTTTAATTTTTACCCCTCAAAAAATTTTTTTAATTGATATTTTAAAAAATACTGAATCAAAATTAAAACTTATATATATTTCTGTTTAATTAAATGAAAAAAATTTTAAATTCGACTTATAATATTTCTAGTTACAACGATTTTAAATTATCCCACTTTTTTAAAAAATTTAAATTTTAAAATTTTTGAGAAACATTTCAAGAAGTTTTATGATGTGGTATTTTTGCAAATTATATGGTTAACCATAACAAAAAAATTCAAAATTTTAACTCGAAAAATAAAAAAAATTTTAAATGTGCCCCGGACCCCGTTAAGGCATAAATGTATGCATTTTGGACGTATGCGAAATATTCCGTTACCCCTTAGAATAAAGTGGGAGAAATGGCTCTCTCAGTTAAAATTACTTCTCCCTAAAGTTAATGAAAAGAATGAGCTAGTCTTCTCCAATGGTTTTTTTTAAATCATCGCCGTTTCCGGATGACATAGTAACGTAATACTTCTGATTTGAAAAGACAGTTTTTTCGTTTAGTTGGAATCTCCAAGGTCTAGTGTCATCTGGGGTCTGCGAGTTTGCATGTTTGTTTGTAATCATTCAGAATGATCTCTGTAAACAGTAGATCCTTGTTTGTGTAACTCTCGCGTATCAAAAAAGAAGACTCTAGAGCTTCAAAAATCAATCAGAAAACAATCAATCAGTCTTTGTTCGCTATCTTTTATGTTGTATACTGTCAAATTCTGCTATACTCTAAGTACGATGTTTGATTAGCGTTCATCGCCTGAAAGGCCTTTTATTATTTGTAAAAAAAGTTATTATTTATAAACAAATTTTAATAAAAAAATATATTGCTAGACTATTAAATTCTTTTTGCTCGGAATCTACGTCTGCCAAGTCATATTTAAAAAAAAAAAAACTTAAAAGATATTTTGTTCTTTACTGCAAGTACTAGTGTAAATAAAGATAGACATATTTCTACAATTGTTAAAACCTGTCATTTCACCTATTGTGGTAGTTTATGCGTTTAAATTATTGAACTCGGGAAATGATCAGTTACTACGGTGCGATCATTTATCACTTTCACGCAAAACACAACAACTGGCTTACTCGAAGCTTTTGAATTACGCTCTGCATGAGATCACAATTCGGTTGACAACACCTGCTAAAACGCAGGCCATTAAAACAAACTACTTTGCCTTCATTTTATGTAACTTTCCTAGTTTTAATGTATAATCCATTCCGAGCGCTACCAGACTTACAAAATATTGAATCACCGCTTAGGACCCGTTCCCATAAAATCCGTCAGCGTTAGCTTTACTCGTATTGACATATTTTAAACCAATCACAGGCCTTAACAATTTCGTGGCTGATCGTTTGGAGGTTTGTAATTGGTTAAATATATTTCATTACGAGTTACGCTGACGCTGACGGATGCTATGTGAACGGGCCTTAAGACGTCCGGGCCTTAAGGCGAACGGGCCTTAAGGCATACAGCTAAAGCTATGAGCTCCGTTCTTTGCTTAACACAGGACCACTTTGCTTAGTTATACCTGCCCGATTGATAGTTCATTAGAATACAACTAAATCTATATCGATAACGATAAAAAAAATCATTTCTTCTCATCGTCTGCTTTGGAATTTGGGCTAAGATTCAGCGTACACGAGCTTTCTCGCCAAGATGATTTCGCGCCAATCCTCGCGGCGTGGCTTGTTCTTCACCCTCATCATATCATGATCCTGATATGATGCTATTTATACCCCTCCCCTCGATCAGGATATGATGCTATTCAGACAATATGACGTGCAAAGGACTGGTGTAAACAAAAACTGCGCCAAGGTTGGCGTACGGCATTTCCGAGACGTATCTGAGACCATAACTAAATGAAAACTTATCTTTTCAAGCTTTTTTTGCTTAGAGGAACGACTTTTTTCAATAATAAACGTCTATTTTATATTGACAAATGATCACCTGATAATGCATATGCCAACTATATGAATACGGCTGGCGTAAAAATTTAGTATGGCGAGAAAGTGCCGTTAGTATGGCGAGATAAGGAAGCCGTTCCGGAATGTGTACTTGAAAGAATATACGGAAGGAAAAAATGAAAAAACTTGTATTGTTAGTTACCCATATATACTCATACTCACAAATTTATGATAACAAATATATAAATTCTAAGAAAAGGAAATTTACAAGCAGGGGAGATTATTGTCTGAACAACCAATGAAGTGCAAGTAAACTGTAGAAAATACACAGAATGAAGAAGAATAAATGTGAATGGTGCTTGTTTGTTCATTTGTTTCCAATTAGTTTTGCAATTTTCCTTTTATTCATTTCAAAATTGACTAGATATTAAAAAAATAACTAGATGTTCGAAATTGATCGGGAGTGAAGAGTACGTTGCCTTTATTTAATTGCGGTGGAGCTGTCAATTAAAGAAAATGGGGCTGTTTTTAACTAAATAAGAGACAAAGTAAATAATGAAGGTGAGAATAAAATATTTTTTTAATTATCCTTACATGAATCATATTTTACGTGCCAAATTGATGATGAAATCATATCTCAAATGGTTGTTTGTCATTTGAGTTAAATTCTATCCTTTCTGTTCCTGTTTATAAATTAACAATTCTCTTCAAGCTCGTTATGAAATTTTTTGTTCATTGCAGGTAATAATTAGGTAATCCCTCGCAATTATTAATGAAAATGTTTAGAATATGTTCTTTTTGAGGATACACTGAAAAAGTAAAACGTTTACAAGATGTGACATGAGTTTACAAAGCTACTCGGAACCCCTTTCATTAATTTTGATTTTAATCAGTTGTCTCTCAAAGTAACTTCACAAACTTAACTTTATACTTTTAAATATTTACCAGATTCGTCAGAAAGCAAACAACGCAGTAGCGTGACTATTTTACGTAAAACGTCAGTCAAAATATGAAAAATTAAGGTTATGGCTTACGAGCAAATCTCTCGCCACTGTGTAAAAGCATTAATAATGCCAACATTGGCAGACATCTGCACTAAACAATCATGTGTGCATTTAATCATCCGTAAACATCATTAATGACACGCAGTAGTTAATACCAAAACTTTACCAAAACTGAACCCGAACGAGGTTTTGACAGTGATAAATTAAACTCGGTTCACATAGTCGCATAACACAATAAGGTGGCTAAATAATTAGTACTAATTCTGGTCAAACTCTGCAACTACCGATTCATAATGGCTTCATTCACGCTATTAAGTTACCGGCGAACAAATTAATCGCGATTGGATTAAAATATCGCCTGTTTAATGCGTAATTAATAATATTTCACATTAGCGCTGTATTAGTCGATGAATACTATTTAACCTCTTGATTGTTACGCTAAGCTTTAATGTAAACGTCGCAGATTAAGAAGCTCTTTATGGTAACATAGTTCTAATGAATTTAGTATTTTTTTCATTTATATGATGATAAGTTTTATAAATAAAGAATGTTTAATTACAGCAAAAGAAATATCCAGTGTAATTAAAAATGATGCTCCAAAGAGATCACTTCGCATGACAGCAATACAACCAAAAGAAATAATTCCTTTGTTCTTCATCCTTGATTTAACCTCTTCCTTACGGGGTGGGATAGCATGTATCCCAATAATACAGATCTAAGAATGAGATGACCCTAAGATGAGAAGACCCGACTAAGAAGAGATGACCCGAATGGTCATCTCTTGAAGATATACAATCGAGGCCGAAATTAAATGTAATTCCAAATCATAAGAAGAACTGAAGTTTATTCCATGAAAACAGCAACATGTTACTTGCATCGAAGCCAACTCGCGTCTATCGTAAAAGCGCCAAAATACAATTAGCACAGAGGTTTCCAGAATTGGCGGAGGAAGTTAGAGTGTGTAAAGGCGAGGTGTTTAATCCAAAGTGCAGAAAAAGGGGTTACCAGAATAGAAATAAAGTTCAGAATGGGCGATTATAGGTTGTTAGTAATATTATCACGCACACACACACACACACACACACACATATATATATATATATATATATATATATATATATATATATATATAACTCCCTTAATGGCCGTTCTTACAAAGGGGGTATGAAATTTCCTGTTCTAAAGAGGGAATCGGAATAATGGGCCCCGTAAGCTAAAATTTAAAGTTAATAAAATAGATCCATCTTAGCGATATTTACTTAATGTCAACTGCCAACCGAGTGTATGGCGATTAGCTTTAATAATTACAAGATAAAAAATAACTTTTTATAAACCTTGTTTTTAAATTTTCTGTTGAATCATATAAACTTGTCAATTCTATGTATTAATAAAATTTTTTAAAAATTTTTTTGATTAATTATCCCATCAACTTGAAAGAAAATGAAGTTAATTGGAAGTTAACTTGCATTTAACTTTCTTCATCCCTTTCCAGGCGATAGATGGCTGCACAAATCTTCAAAACAAAATTAACTAAAAATAACTGAAAATTAATTTAATTCTGCTTAAAGATGTCTACAAGTATTCAAAGAATGCACTGTCATCGTGTTCTGAGCTATTCTAAAAGTTCCAAATGTCTAGCTAGAGGGGAAGTTAGTTAAAAACCGATTGCAAGATTTGTAAGGGACAAACATACAAACAAACAAGAAAGCAAGTTAGTAAAAACATGGTAAAAAATCAGTTTTAAAGTAATCAAAAGTAAAGGTCGTTTCCCGGTCAAGACATGAATATGTTGTATCTTCAAAAAGAGAAAAATTGGATTACAAACTCGGTGCTAATATGATGAAATAACCAATGAAATAAACTGGGTGAATGAGGTACAATGTCCACAGGATAATTCCCCTTACATTTAAAAAAAAATTTAATGGAATCCATATTGTCATTATAACAATTACATCCGCGTTATCATTATAACTTTTTCAAACAACTGACCCCTGAATTTTGTAGCCTTAGATTAAAGTAATTGCATCAAAAACAATGATTTATACAATTTCTAAATATTTACTATGTTAAAATAATTCTTTGTCATGTACTGTTATATCTAGTTCTATAAATTTACGTCTAAAAAAGCGTTAATTTTGTTATCAGTTTTACATTACCATCAATAATATAAACATTCATACCAATAATCATATTTTATGGTAAACAGCATTTTCCACATATCCAAAACATTACGAACACATGAGAACATCAAACTAATTGACAGGAGAAAAAATGAATTGCGTCAATACACTGTAACTTAAATCAAAGTTTTAAAATAGAGTATTTTTCTTCTAAAAGAAATTCAGCTCATATTAAAACGGCATTTGTATACACCCCAAAAAAAATGTTATCTCGTGCTGTGTGGAACAAGATTTGAACAGATGTAAAAAATGCAGTAACGTCCTGTAAAATGTAATCTAAATAGAAGTATGAAATATAAATATTTATACATGTATATGTATATATATATATATATATATATATATATATATATATATATATATACTAGCTGAAAACCCGCACTTTGCTACGGAGTACATTCAAATTAAATTCAACGGTCAATGTATGCAATTGATGTAAAAAAAAAATATATATATATATTGATAAAAAAAATCGTAAGGGATATTTTTATAGACAAAATAATGTTGAAGAAAATATTCAAATTAAATCTAATAGAACATACTAAATAATATAGTACAGTTAATGTAGTACATTTTGAGAAACTTTTTTTTTACTGTATTTTAATATTTTTTTGGATAATGGCCAATCGTCTGCTGCATTAGCAAGGAAAAAATTTTTTTTTTGTTTATTTCGTTGCCATGCACGTGACGATAAATGTACCAGAGTAGTAAGTACCAGAAAAAGAAATCACGTGATCAGCATTTAATAAATTAAATTCTAAAAATTCCCCAAAAATCAGAAAATGGTGGTAAAGATTCGAAAAACATTTCATTTTAAAGGAATTTTTATGATCTTTCTCGTGATGTAAATTTTATAACCCTCAAATTATTATTTTAAATGCAAACTTTAAAAAAATTACTAAAACAGCTTAAAAATTTAATTTTATAAAATCTAAGTAAAAATGTTGTTTCAAAAATGTTTCTTAGTGCACCCCTACACTATAAAAAGAATCGCCAAGCAAAATTTCAGCCCTTTAGGTCCAGCGGTTTGGTCTGTGCGTTGTATGTTAGTCAGTCAGTTACGGAACTGTTTTATATATATAGATATATATATTTACATATATACATATATATGTACATATATATATATATATATATATATATATGCACATATATATATACATATATATACATATATATACATATATATATACATATATATATATATATTTATATATACATATATATACATATATATATACATATATATATATATATATATATATATATATATATATATATATATATATATATATATATATATATATTACCTTATATCTCTAGGGGATTGTTTATCTTATAGTTATATCTAGAATATCAGTGTTAGCGGGAACAGGAAATTGCACTAACGTAATTCAAGGAAGGTTACATTTTCTTTTTCTTCTCGAAAGTTTACCGTAGGGATTCCAAAACGGATATATCCATAGACGAGGTTTTCTAATTTAGATATATTTGAGATACATATGCATAGTCTAAAAGACGGAAGCAAATTGACTGAAAGTACAAATAAGTTTGTATTTGTCCCAAGACAGACTAAATATTGGTCTATAATTTTCAACTATAAACTAAATAAAAATCATTCCCCGAATGTATAGTGTGTTTTTGTTTTGCATATTTTTTTAAAGTCGGATTTCTTTGTCGTGAAGAATGACTGTCTTATTTTACTTGCTGTCATATTTTGAATCGAAATTTGTCCGGGTGATAAGAGTTAAATTTTCAATTATCTCATCGGCTTCTTCAAAAACCTATGATTAGCAACTTAATTTGCGTACTGACATTTTATTGTCCCGAGTGAAAGCTTTATATTTTTTTATTTACTTACTCCAATAGCTTCAAAGCAGTCACCAATGTTTCTAAAGAGTATTCAATTAAAATAAAACGGGAAAAAATCTAGTTGAATTGTAGAACTTAAATTCAAAATATAAAATTCTAATGCGGATGCAATTGACGTGTTAGTCATTCTTGACATAAGGAAATTAATCCGTATAAAACAATGGATGAGCCTCAGAAATCAAGCCAGCAATTGACCTTCACGCATTACGGCTTCATCCGGTTACATCAGAAAGAATATACTGCAATGTTAAGAAAACAACTTAGAGGCAAAATGAGGATTTATATACTACATATATATGACACGATGTAGCAACCACAAACGTCAAGGAAATAAACTCTGGGGGCTAAAACGTTTAAAAATAGCTTGTTTTCCGAAGTTTCCGAGAGATTCACTACGAAAAATTGCCGCAAATGGTCTCAGAATTTAGTGATGGATAAAGAACTTACAGACAGTCAGAACTTCATTTATATGTATTCATGAGAGATAAAAATTAACATTTTCTTGCGATGAACCTTAATATTATGGGTTTTTATCATCATTACTTGTTCATAAAAATAAGCTGCGTTTAGAAAGACCTCTTTAAAAGAGTTTCCATTATCGCTAGAACAAAGATGAGGGTAAGTGTAATGGAGTTAATGCAAGTAAAATATTATACGAGTATTAATTGCTTTAAATCTGCTCCCCATTTTATATTTATAACAACTAAATGTACTTGTGACATAAATAGTTTATAACTTCTGAATGCTCATTTTATGCATTCAATTATTTCTTTAAGTAACTCTTTACATAAATTAAAATTTATAACGATCTAACTGACGACGAAAATTCAACCTGGGGAGATTTCTTACAATTAGAGTTCCATTAATATACTGGATTGCATTGCCTAAATCTCCCAGAAAAGATGGATGTAAATCATAATGAAAGAAATATAAAATAGACGGCAATATGTCAACGTTATATATATATATATATATATATATATATATATATATACAGTCGGACCTCTATTTAACTAACCTCTATTTTGCGAATTTCTCTATTTTGCAAACTTTTCTTTGGAACCAAGAAAATTTTGCGAATTTCTTCGTAAAATAACCTCCAAATAGTGAAGTGAACTCTCTATTTAACGAACTTTTTCTCGTGGTCCAATATTTTTTTTCTCCATATTTCTCGAAATATTTCTGAACATTTCAAACTTATTCTTTCTTTTAACATATTTTATGGTGATAAATGATCTGGAACTGGTTTTACCAGTCGCCCAACTCATCGAGAGTAGTAAAATCGCTGTCATTCTTTGCATTTCATCTAGGAAGTGCAACCTTTATTTATAGGGCGAAAAATTATCACTGCGCATGAGAATAATCAATCCATGACAAAGATCAACTTATGGGAAAGCATATCAGAAATTTTCAAAGCATGGGACTATGATGTCACAGATCGAACTATTCGCAACAGTTTTGCCAAACCTGGATTTTTCGTCGGCAATGGGAATTCGGCAAGTACGGAGGACGAAGACGATATTCTCTTAGAGGAACTTAAAAAATGTGGATACAGCTAAGGAAAAAAGAAGAAATTAACGATGATGTGCTGATTGAGAATTTTCTTTCACTTGATTCTGAAGCTGAAACCTAACTGAATTGGATATTTTGGACAGTGTGAAAAATAAAAACAATACAACAATGAATTGCGATGAAGACGAAGATGACGAAGATGGAAATGATCATGATACAGAAATCAACATACCTTCCTATGATGAAATGCTAAAATCATTTGAAACAATCCGACATGGATTACAATTTGAAGAAAATACGCCTGAAGGAGTTTTTGGTGCATTGCAAAGACGCGAGACGTATTATGAGAGAAAACACTTTTCAAACAAAAAGCTCAAACAAAATTAACAAACTGTTTCAGTAATTAAATTTAAGGACGCATGTGGTATTATATGCTTAAAATTACTTGTTATAATAAATGCGATAATACCATTAAAATTCATTAATTTTAATATACAATTATTTTTCTAAATTGAAAATACAGGGTATTCCCGGACGATGTTTTGTTTTATTCTTGTTTTCCTTAC
This sequence comes from Dolomedes plantarius, assembly GCA_907164885.2. Lineage (NCBI taxonomy): Eukaryota > Metazoa > Arthropoda > Arachnida > Araneae > Dolomedidae > Dolomedes > Dolomedes plantarius. The sequence goes on along the minus strand of OU015491.1, from coordinate 171,896,923 downwards.
AGATTTTTTTTATGGGTAATATATATAAAACAAATAGATATTAATTTACAAAATAAAGAAGTAATTAATTACTTTTTTAATGATATTTAATGTTTATGAATTTAAAATATGTTTTGTGTAGTTTAAAGTATTTTAAAAGTTGAATCTCTATTTAACGAACTTTTTTTCGGGATTTAGCGACTTCGTTAAATAGAGGTCCGACTGTGTATATATATATATATATATATATAAATTTTTAATATTCTCTTTACATAATTTCACATTTTAGAATTTCTTTTTTCAATTTCGATATAAAACGATCGGGATTATCGATGAAGAGGATCATGCACAATTAACGTTTAATTCTGGATTATTTCCATTGTATATCAAATAAACCTAAATAAAATAAGCAGCCATTTATGAATCAACAGTTTCCAAAGATTTTACACTTAATTTTTACTCAATTAGCGTATCTTCGTTATCATATTATCAATATTATTTACAGCAGAAAGAAAAGCAAATCGTCAAATGCAAAATAATCAAAAACTTTCTAAAATGTTTGATACATAAAATCTGCTTATCTGGATTTATTTGACATCTCTGAGTCATCCAGATTGAAATGCTAATTATGATAAACTGTTATTGAAACCAGGTATGATTTCTGTGAAAAATCATCATAAAAGTAATTTTATGATCAAACAACCTGAAATTTTCAACAAATAGGCACACCGCTTGTTCCAAGATCATTTACATAGAAGCAGTTTTAAATTACCTCTAAAATTTCATTGGCATAAATCCAAAAGGAAGGAACAAGTACAGCCTATTAGCTGCATACATGAGTTAAATTGGGAATCATTGTTAAAACACCTTGAGTATTGCACGATAACACGACACCGTAAGTGATTGAAATTTCATGAAAGTCATGAATGCCATGCAGATCTCGAGAGTATAAACTAGGCCAGGAACGCGTCACGAAACGACACAACAAAATATTCTAACCAATGTCACGATATTCATTGTGTATTTAATAGTCACTGAGAACTACGTGGATATTTATAGTTGAATCCTTTTAGTATACAGAAAAAGAGTGGTATGTCACAAAATGAAAAAGATACAAATGAAATGTATGACATCGTTTTTTTAGCGATTTAGAAAGAACATATTGCTAAGAAACGTTCTACCTGAGCATTTGTCAATCACAATTTGTAGCAAAAGAAATGTCCCAAGTTTCCAAACAGCAATATATTAGAGGCCTACGTGGATCAGAACTTATCTCTACTTAAGTAAAATACACCCATACCTCGCTTTACGGCCTAGATACGTTCCGGAAAAGTTGGCCGTAAAGTGAAAAGCCGTATAACGAATCAGTTATTTTGATACAAACCGATACAAACTTAATTGGATCTGTTCCAATTTTTTATAAATAATATAGTTTTTAGTTCATAAAGTATTTCAGTCTTTTCATTTCCTATAAAAAATGCTTACATAAAAATAAAAGTACAAAACAATGTAATAATAAACAGAAATTCAAAAAATAATCATATAAACAAAAAACAAAAGAAATCATACGCACATATGTATACATATAGTAAAAACAGTAAAAAAAAAGTTTAAAAACTGTTTTAATGGGATGACGAACATTAACATGAAGAACCACTAAGCTATGCCATCATCACTTTCCGCTGTTGTGGCCGTATAACGAAACATTGTGGGCCGTAAATCGAAAAAGTGCCATAATTAAAAAAGGCCCTTATAGCGAAATGCCGTATTAAAAGCGGCCGTATAGCGAGGTATAGGTGTATGGAAAACTAGTAGCAGATGCATTTTATGCATTAATATATTGTGTTTAAAATGATACTGTATAATAATAACACTTTTAATACATCATAATCGCATTGTCAATCAGAATAATTTTAAATACCGAGGTCGAATGAAATATCCCACAGCTTTTCGTTAAGTGTTCTGGAAAGAATGTTGACCGTAAGATCACTGAGACATTGAGTTGTAATGAAGAACATTAGATGGATTTCATATTTTACTTGTTTAATATTATTTACTAGTCTAATATAGTCTATTAATCAAGCTGGAACCACGAATCGGTCGCACTTTTATCGCAATGATTGTCCCCCGTCATGCGGTCATGCTTAATACGAGCAATTAACGAACAGTCAAGCTGAATACCCATATCTACAGTGACGTACTGCTTAATATACTCATCTATTGCGATGTCAAGCTAAATGCGCATGTCTACAGACCTGTCGAATTGAATACGCTCCTCATAGAGCTGTCATGCTAAATTAGGACATTTATAGCGCTGTCAAGATGTCAGTCGTACTATCAAAAGTTGAACATCAAACCTTTCAGACGAATGAGCGAAAAATTCAAATATTAAAACAGTTCAAATGATTTCTGAGCTGGTTTTCATGATTATAAAACTTTTTTTTTAAATTAGAGTTTTTGTATGATTGGTGATACATAAATAGGAATTAGTGCAAAAGGCACAGGAGCACAATATATGTCAGTAGGTATATATAATAATTTGTGATACTTTTTCGCGTAACTTTTAATAATCTCTAGTCACAGATCATTCGAATATCAAATAAGACATGGACTTCCTTTTCCTCTGACTTGTGAGGTATTATATTTCAACAGATTATCCAAAACATTATTCAATAAATAATATATCAAGAAGTCATTTAATCTAGATCAACATTACTGTGTTCAAACAATTATGATACATTTTGTTTCCCATCTCGGAAGTTTATCGATATAAAATCTTTTAGAGATCATCACATTATATTCCAGATAAAGTGATCTTCATTTCACAATATCTGCTTGAAAAAAGTGTTCAAACAACTTAGAGGCTCAGCGAAAAAGTTAGAGGCCTTTGCAGAAATATTTTATACTCCACGTTTCATTTCAAATTCATTTTAAAGGCAAACAAAAAGGTTTCTACTGGGCTAGTGACTATAGATTAGAGGAAAAAAACTTGAAGAGTTCACTATAAATACATTTAGAAGACTCACAAAATATTACAAATTTATAAGTTTTCGAAGTTTTTTCCCTTTTATTATATGTTAGGGCAGGGGTTCTCAACCTTTTTCAACCCACGTACCCCTTTTTGCGTATCATTAACTATGCGTACCCCCAACAAAAACACTTTAGTTTTATTAAAATGTGTTATATTAATTAAAGTTTAACTGTTAAAGTTTAATTACGAATAGGTAATTTAAATTAAAACAAGGAATTTTATTAAAGAAATTTATTTGTTACTTAATGAATGTCCTAAAGGTTAGGGCATTCATTACGTAACACAACATGATATATATCATATCAAGAATTGGGCTTTAGTTCAATCCTTAATTTCATATATTTCAAAGAAAATGCAAACAAAAAAGTTTTACATAAGGTTCTATTTATTCTTCAAACATAATTTCAAATTGTATGAAATTAGTCAGAACAAATTGATAATATTATAATGAAAACATGATAATATATATTTTATAGTCTCAATATAGAATTCGGGGTTGTCATTTACACATCATAAATGGTTTAAGAGGTATTAACGTATATGTAATTCATGAATCATGTAGAGTAAGTTTTGACATTATAGAATAAATATTATATATATATATATATATATATTTCTGAAGAATTTATTTTAACCTCTAGAGATTTAAAAGTCTACAAATAGAAGTTTTAAACTCTTTCTTTCATATTATTAAATAAATGTAAATTTATGTCACGGAACGATATATTCAAACATATATAATCCCACAAAAATAAATGTGAATAAAATTAACTTTTAAAGTACCACGAAATAGCAGCTCTCTTTTTTAAAAAAAGTAAAAATTTGGAACGAAACTCCAATGACAAGATATTTTTTGTTATAATATGTTTATATCAAGCTGCTTTTGTATTTTTAATTTAAATAATGAGCTTTTCCATCTATTTTTTTATATAGAAATGACGATCAAGAAATGTTGTTTATATCATCATTCAACAGAATATTTAAAGTTTAAATTAATTCCATATGGATAACAAATGGTTACATTTTGGTATCTCTAAACAACAGAGAAATCATAAATATTATTGAGCGTGATATATTTTACAATGACTAGAAAACTTTTTATCTGCTTCTCAAATTTAACAGTTTATATATATCTCTCTCAAACATTTTTCAAAAATCCACAAAGCCGTCAGAATGCATATATGAAAATCCTCGTTTATTAAACCTACTATTTCACTCTGTCAGATGAATGTTTTGCAAAATAAAGGCAACAGGTAAACTATTATTTAAATAACGCACAGCTGTGGTTCTAGTAAAAATTAAACATTAGGTGTCCCTTGAAGACATCTTTCAACGAAAAAACAAACTTGCCCGGACTCTTTTGAAGAATACGCAATAAATATTTTACCAGTTTAGCAACTAAGACTGCTCATAAATGACAGTACCTATAAATAAACCATCCCTCCAGAAGTTGAAAAAAAAACTTGGAACTTACCTAGTAATGGCATCGTTATGAGTGTTGAGTATAGAATCCGGGAGAGCATGGTTTTCTATGTCCCGAAACGCGTGAGTAAACTTGAGAAACTGATGCTGATGCCGTATTCAGTTTCGCAACGCGCGGTTACAGGGAATTTTCTCTCCGCATTTCCCCCATATCGATTCATGTTTCTCCCTAACGGCCAAGGGAATTTACGGCAAGTTACATAGTATACGGAAAATATGAAATTCAGAATTACGCTCGGTAATCCACTTTATTCCCTTGTAAGTCTGTCGGTTTAATAATTTGAAAAAATCAAGCAAAACTTTTCAGAAGAGGGGTATTATCTAATTCACATATAAGCAATTTATTTACGCATTGTTAGGTAAAAGGACTTAATTCAAAGTATTATGTTTAGAGCAATTTATGAATATATATGACCCACAGGAAAAGAGATTGAAAGTATTGCTCCATAGTTAATCATTCTATAATGAATTAATCACATTCATAAATTTGTTATAGTAATTTTGTTCCGACAGTCTTAGTGATATTACAAAATTGATCCATGAAAGTTCAAGTCAGTCATCTATATATATAACAGTTCCGTAACTCACTGACTAACTGACTGACATACAACGCACACACCAAACCGCTGGACCTAAAGGGCTGAAATTTTGCATGGCGATTCTTCTTATAGTGCAGGAGTGCACTAATAAAGATTTTTGAAAAATTCTTCTAAGATTTTTTTAAATTAAATTTTTAAGCTGTTTTTGTAACTTTCTTTAAAGTTTGCATTTAAATTAATAATTTGAGGGTTATAAAATTTATATCACGAGAAAGATCATAAAAATCCATTTAAAATGACGTTTTTTCGAATGTTTACCTACATTTTCTGATTTTTGGTGAATTTTTAAAGATTAATTTGTAGAATTTCATTTATTAAATGCTGATCACGTGATTTCTCTTTCTGGTACTTGAAATAAATTTATCGTCACGTGCATAACAACTAAATAGACAAAAAATATTTTTTTCTTGCTAATGCGGGCAGACGATTGGACATTATTAAAAAAAATATTAAAATACAATAAAAGATATTATGTTCCTCAAACTGTACTATATTAACTGTACTATATTCTTTAGTTTGTCCTATTACATTTAATTTGAATATTTTCTTCTACATTATTTTGTCTATAAAAAATATCCCTTACGATTTTTTATATATATATATTTTTGTTTTTTTTACATCAATTGTATACATTGATCGTTGTATTTATTGTAAATATATATATATATATATATATATATATATATATATATATATATATTTATTTATTTATCTATTTATTTTTGCATTAATTGCATACATTGACCGTTGTATTTAATTTGAATGTACTCCGTAGCGAAGTGCGGATTTTCAGCTAATATTTTATATAAACCGCCTGAAGTCGTACGTGTCATAGTAATTAATACACAGAACTAGAGAAGATTCAACTGCATTGATGAGGATTTCGTGATCATGTGTCCTCTGGTTTTTCAAGCGTCTAAAGTAAATACGAGGAGGAAATTGAAAGTGATCCTTGATGGAGATATCTCCTCAGTCAGATATCCTGAAATTGATTTATTTTAAACGTATCCAGTGGAAACTGATTTATAACGTTGCAGTGGAATACGACAAAATGTTTTCTTTTTCTCTTTATAATACTGCATTTTGCAATTATTAGTGTATTGAAGTTAAGTGCAACTTCTGCACTACAATATCTGCGTTGGCAGTGTAAAGAGTGTCGAGTCGAAAATCGTAGTTTCGAGAAAAACGGAATTCAAAAAACGGCTTTTGTAAAGTCAGTTTTTTAAGTTTAATTTTAAATTTTTTTTCTTTAAAGTAAATTTTTCTAATTTTATTTTAGTTGATTAAAGACTGTTAAGTCCTTGATTGGGACATAACCTCTGTAACACTCACATGTTTGTGTTTTGTTTCACATATACCAAATTTTCCCCGATGAATAAAAATATTTAGGAGTGGAATTGGAGTTAGTTTTCAGTACCCTGCAGAAGCCCTTGATTTTTCAAACATGAGTGGTTTGATAACTCATTTTAGCCCATTTTGGACTTAACACCCTTTGCACAGCAAACACGGATATAATTAAAAATTGTATTTTAATCCTAATTAGATAATGACATCCGAGCTGAGAAGGTAAAAAAAATTATTTTTTCGGTAATTTTTATTGAGAATCGAAAGCTCTTTATTATCTAATTAATTTAAAAATTTCTAAATATTTAAAATTATGTAACAACCCCGTTTTCTTCGTTCCCTGCTAGCAGTAAGAAAAGTAGTATTTAAATTTACTATTTCAGATAATTTTAATTTTTAAAGCTTATTTTTAAGAAGGGAATTGTTAGTTTTGTCTTGTAATTTTGCGATTATATTAAAAAACATACTTTTTTTCAACACTTATCTGAATTATTATACATTTTATTCCTAAAAGTAAAAGCTTATGAAAACTATAAATCGTTATTAACGGAATTGAATAGTCTAGTAATTAGATTACATGTTAAAACTGGCATCTGAATGACGCCTCGTTTACTTCAGCTAGGTACTTGTTGCGCAATCTAGTCGTCAAAAGTATAGTTTTACAGTTTCTTATAAGTTTTTTGATTTTCCCTCTGAAATCAAAGCCTTCAAAGCTTCAAAAAACTCTCAGATTTTTTATAACTTTGCGAATCTACTCATTGCATCGTATCTGTCCAACGATTAAGAATAGTATTAATATCCAGCAAAAATACAAGAAAAATGCATGACCAAAAGAAAAAGGAGGGTGACATTAGCTATTGTTATTAAATGGATTTACCTTGTTACCTTACTACATTTTCTTTGCTACTCAGATATTTTTCTTCTCTCCATCTCGTTTCATAAACGAAAACCCTTTTAAAAATTCGGGAAAAGTTAATAAATAAGAGAAAAACAATCGCATTATCAAAGATCACACGTAGAGCTGAAAGTTAAGAACCTTTGTCCTTCTGATTGTTGCAGTCATTTCAAAATCATTGAAACGGCGATATACGAGTTTGTTTGTTGTCGTGTCTGCGAATAGAAGCACTATCCGTAGATGAGGGGTTGTCATTGCCTCAAGAGAGGTTGGACTTCTATACGTTGGTCCGCAAATTTTGAACCGAGTCAAGTAACGGGAGCGGACCACTTGACGCCGCACCTCCAGAGGTAAATTTGAGAACGTGGAGGACATAGCAGCCACGACAGATTATTCATGCACCAGCCGCCATTTGTGTACACGGCGGTGGATTTGTCAGCGACAGGCATCGAACCAAGGACGTTAAAATCGTTGGCTCGCTGCCTTTGCCAAGTGGGCCACCGCGCCCCACATATGACATATGAGTAGCCAATATATATGAGACGGTGAAAGGTAAAGTGATGTAAGTCAAGTTAGAGTCATTTTGAGAAGCAAAGCGTTTTACTGCAAAAACTACAAAAAAATGTCCATTATAAATTGAAAAAATTACAATTAATAACAATTATAATATTGCAAATAATAATGATTTGCAATTCCCCTATAAATTGAATATGGAGATTACATTTTTGCCCTCAGCTAAAAAAAAAAGTTAAAAATGTGACTTTGCCTTTCACCGCCTCATATGTAAAAACAGAGAAACGGCATTAAGATGAAATTTCAGCTTTTTTTAACTTCTTGAGCCCCCAAAAATTGCTTCAAACTCAGATTGAGAAACTCAGATCGTAAATTTTTTTAAGGCATTCGTACCTAATGGTATACGATATGAAGTTGTATTATACGTAAAATCACGAAAGTAGTCATCCATTTTACACTGTATTGGAGATTAAGGTACCTGACATTTACAATTTTATGGCTCTGTGAATGTCCCTAGTAAACTTTCTTGAACTGTACCTTCACTGAGAAATGACAAAAAAGATATTGACCCAACCATAACGTGACACACATTCCAATAGAAAGGGAAGGAAAAATAACAAGTGCCAATTTCTCGAAAGCTACTTAAGAGTGTCATCCTCTTTATCCCCTTCCCTGCAGCGACACTGCCTCGGGGCCAAAGAAAGCACTGATAAATATATTTACATAACATTGTCGTAGAATATCGAGTAGGGGAGGAAGAACCCCTTATCTCAAGGTGCCTAACTGTCTGAAAATAATATTGATTGGTTTCGGGAAAACCTTGCAGCGGCTGCTCTTTCTTTCGAGAGCATTAATGAAATAATACACTAGCTACGCAAAACCTCACCTTATATTAAGATTAAGAGGGAATGCAGTGTGATACCTATCCCCATTCAATCACAATGAAACCTCCTACCATTTGCTAATTTTTCCAATCCTAAAAATGCTGCCCAAATCTCGGAATACGATTTTTTTCTTTGCTGTATTCTAAAGTAAAGAAAGGGGAGATATTAATAAAAAGGACATTAAAATTTTTAAATTATATTGCAAATTACATAAAAATTTCATTTATATAAAAATGAAATATAAACACCAACATTCTAGAAAACACCGTGGCAAAACTTAATAAATAAAGTTTAAAGCTTCCCTATGTTCAAACGTCATGCAAAAACTACAATTGATAGAGTTTTCACATGTCAAACTGGATTGCAGCCATGTCTGTCTAGAGACTCCATATACATAATGCCTGTGCCAATATAATGAGGAATTCGTGTATTTATATTACATTTTTATAATAATGTAATTATGTAAAAATTACATTAATATAAAAATGAAATAAAAACATACATATTCCACAAAACCCTATTTTAAAAATTAATAAATAAAGTTTAATGTTTCTCTACATTCAAATGTTATAGATAAACTACGATTTATAGAGTTTTCACTTGGCAAACTAAATTGCGGCCATGTCTGTCTAGAGATTCCGTATGCATAATACCTATGCCAATAATTTTTGAGCCAATATTATGTGAAATGCGTATATTTATATTACAGTTTTTAATAATGTAATAACGTAAAAATTACATTGATATAAAAATGCAATAAAAACATAATCATTCCATAAAACTCTAATTTAAAAATTAATAAATAAAGTCTAATGATTCTCTACATTCAAATGTTATACAGAAACTACGATTTATAGAGTTTTCACCTGGCAAACCAAATTGCGACCATGTCTGTCTAGAGATTCCATATGAATAATACCTATGCCAATAAGTTTTGTTCCAATATTATGTGAAATGCGTATATTTATATTACATTTTTTGATAATGTAATAACGTAAAAATTACATTAATATAAAAATGCAATAAAAACATACACATTCCACAAAACCCTATTTTAAAAATTAATAAATAAAGTTTAATGCTTCTCTACATTCAAATGTTATACATAAACTACAATTTATAGAGTTTTCACCTGGCAAACTAAATTGCGGCCATGTCTGTCTAGAGATTCCATATGCATAATACCTATGCCAATAGTTTTTGTGCCAATATTATATGGAATGGGTATATTTATATCACATTTTTATAGTAATGTAATTACGAAAAATTAGATTAATATAAAACTGCAATATTAACATACACATTCCACAAAACCCTATTATAAAAATTAATAAATAAAGTTTAAAACCTCTCTACATTCAAATGTTATAGATAAACTACAATTTATAGAGTTTTCAAACTAAATTGCAGCCATGTCTGTCTAGAGATTCTATATACATAATACCTGCGCCAATAATTTTTGTGCCAACATTATGTGGAATGCGTATATTTATATTACAATTTTTAATAATGTAATTACGTAAAAATGACATTGATATAAAAATACAATATAAACGTACACATTCCCCAAAACCCTATTTTAAAAATTAATAAATATAGTTTAAAGCTTCTCTACATTCAAATGTTATAGATAAACTACGATTTATAGAGTTTTCAAACTGAATTGCAGCAATATCTGTCTAGAGATTATATACACATAATACCTGCGCCAATACCGTTTGTAATAATATTATGTGAAATGCGTTTATTTATATTAATTAGTTTATATTAGTTACATTCTTATAGTAATGTAATTGTGTAAAAATTACATTAATATAAAAATTCAATATAAACATATACATTCTTCAAAACTCTATTTGAAAAATTAATAAATAAAGCTTAAAGCTTCTATTCATTCAAATGTTATAGATAAAATACGATTTATGGACTTTTTACCTGCCAAACTTTTTGCAGCCATGTCTTTCTAGAGACTCCATATACATAATACCTGCGTCAATATTATGTGGAATGCATATACACTGCTGGCCACCCAAATTGCAACACCAAGAAAGACACGAGATATCACATCAAAATTTATTTTGTAGATAACGTGTTGACCAAGTATCAAATGATTAAATTTATAGACTTCTGTGAAGTGTGGTTCCTGCCAAAATCAAAAGCCAGAGTAGCCGCCATTGTTGGAGATCACCGCTGCCACACGCCTCGGCATTGATTCAAAGAGACTTTGGATGAGTTCTTGGGGTACAGCAGACCAAGCAGCTTCCACACGTTGCCAAAGTTGATCTGCTGTGGCAGCTGGGGATGGAATCTGGGTCAATCGTAGAGCAACCATGGACCACATGTTTTCTATCGGCGAAAGATCCGGAGAGCGAGGCGGCCAGGGAAGCAATTCAATCTGGCGATTGACGAAGAACCGTTGGACAATACGTGCCACGTGTGGTCGCGCATTATCCTGTTGAAATATTGCTGTGGGCAAGCCCTGAAGGTAAGGAAGGACAACTGGCTCCAACACCTCGGAGATGTAGCGCTGGCTGTTTAAAGTACCGGCAATGCGTACTAGAGGTGTGCGAGAGTGATATCCAATACCGCCCCATACCATAATACCCGGTGCAGGACCAGTGTGGCGGTGCATAACGCAGCTGTTCAGCATCCTCTCTTCACGGTGTCTCCAGACTCGAATGCGACCATCGTGGTGTTGCAGACAGAAGCGTGACTCGTCAGTAAAGACAATTTCATTCCATTCTGCCGTCCACATCCTTCTGTCATCGCACCATTTGCGGCGGAGATGTCTGTGGTTCTGCGTCAAGGGTAGACAAAGCAATGGACGACTTGCGGACAGACCACTCTGCTGTAAACGGCGTCGAATGGTACGCGCAGACACTGGATGATGCGTTACAGACTGCATGTGCTGTGCTATGGTTCGTGATGTGACTGAGAGATCCGTCACTGCCATGCGCACAATTTGCCTGTCATCACGTGAAGTGGTGCGCTGAGGTGCATGCGATCGAACACGCCGATCCGTCTTACCCTCCTGCATCCAACGATCACATATCCGCATTACAGCTGTTTGGTTTCGTCCAATACGACTACCGATTTCCCTGAAAGATAATCCACAATCTCGGTAGGCCACTATCCTTCCTCTGTCGAACTCGGATATTTGATCAAAAGATGATCGCTGTTTTCGACGAGGCATAATTGATCGTGTTTTTAAAAAAACAAGAAAAACACAATTGCCGAACTTGAATTCGTTGAAATCTCCAAGCCTTAAATAGCGCTTTGAAATGGCGCCACAAACGCGCGTGATGTGTGTCTGCGCTGAAATTCTAATCATTTGCATATCCCACCTCCGCTAATGCATGTTGTAAATTTCATGTTATTTGCATGTTTTCTTCAGGGTGTTGCATTTACAGTGGCCAGCAGGGTATTTATATTACATAATTATACTAATGTAATGACGTAAAAATTACATCAATATAAAAATACAATATAAACATACACATTCCACAAAACCACATCTGAAAAATTAATAAATAAAGTTTAAAGCTTCTATATATTAAACGTTATAGATAAACTACGATTTATGGAGTTTTCACTTGTCAAACTGAATTGCATCCACGTCTATCTAGAGTTTTTAACCAATTTATTTTTAACCAATATTTTTATGGCAATATTATGTGGAATGCGGATATTTATAGTGCATTTTTATATTAAAGTAATTACTAAAAATTACATTAATATAAAAATGCAATATAAATAAATGCATTCCACAAAACCCTCAGGCAAACTTAATAAATAAAGTTTAAAGCTTCTTTGCATTCAACTGTTATAGAAAAACGATTTATAGAGTTTTCACTTGTTAAATTGAATGGAAGTCGTCTGTTTACAGATTCCATATTCGTAATAACTGGGCCGATATTTTTTAACTCTAACAGAGTGATTTATTATATATTTAAGGGACTCGGCGTAGAATATTTTTTCTATTTACGCATGAGGTAATACAAAGGCTGTTCGCACATTTTTTAGACGATTTTGGTAAGCGGTAATAAAAAATCATTTGCTGCAAAAGAAATAATTGCAATTGTACTTTGTTTTTAAAAGTCAAAATTGTCGTCTGCGGCTTGAAAGTTTTGTTTTATTCAAAATGGCGTTTTTAACAAAGCGGTGGTTCGAAGGCTACAGTTATGCTCTTTCCGAAGAGAAATATGCATACTCCGTTATCCAAAAATAATGTGAGAGTCATGGTTTTGCGATATCTAAAGCGTCGATAGGTAATATCGTCAACAAGAAAGGAAAAAAAATCGTCAAACTGGAGCCTCAAGTGGGACAAAAATTCCAAACAAGTATCCAAGGATAAAACGGACATCTTCGACTATTGCAAAGGTATGTTGTTTAATGTTAAAAGAAAATCCCCCTTTTCAAAGGACAGTTGCAGAATCCTTAAAATGCTCGGTGTCCACTGTCAACAAAATGATAAACGTTGATTTAAATCGTAAGAAAGCGAAAAAACGCAATGTGCATCTTCTTCCAAATCATATCGCTGAACGCAGGACACGTTGCAGAATTCTATATGAGAAACACTTATCCAATGAAAAATGGAAAACAATTGTCACAATAGATGAATCATGGGTGTATTTAAATGATTGCAACAAAAAAAGAGCCATTTATTATCATAAAGGGGGAGAAAAAAATTTAAGTACATGGTTCAAAGAATCGAAAGAAAGTTTTTCTAAGGGATTCATGATTGTTGCTGATTTTTCTTATAATGGCAAGTGAAAAATAAAGAGAGTGGAAAAAAATGTGAAGATTAACTCCAAATACTATCAGGAACATATTTTATCGCCAATTTTTCTGAATGAAATACCATCACTTTACCCACAGTGCCATCAATCTGTAAGACTCCATCAGGACAAAGCTAGCAGTCACACATCAAAATCCACTGTAAATTTCCTAAAAGAAATGGAACGAAAAACTGGTATCAAGGCCATACCCCTCACTGATATCCCTACTAAATCTCCCGATGTATCACCTATGGATTTTTGTGCTTTCGGACTTTTAAAATCTGCATTATCCAAACGTCGTCCCAAAACCCTTACAGGACTCTGGAAAGCTGTTCAGGAGGAATGGGATAGAATACCTCTTCTGACACTTCAAAAGGCATTATTATCCTGGAAATTGCGGTGTCGAAAGATAGTTCAGAATAAGGGATGTCAAATAGAACATTTAAAACGCAAGAATTTTATGTAATTTAGTTTTGTGAATACAATATACATCGTCTAAAAATGTGCGAACAGCCTCTGTAAATTCTTTTCAGCAAAAGTATCTTTATATAAGAAATTTAATCTTTTAAAAAAATACTTTGACAATTTCAAATTTTCTCTTAAACATATTTTTAATTAAAAACTTAGACATGTTTACTTTCAGAATTATAGGCAGAATAATTATTATAAATATTTTTTTTCAATTTTTGGGAGTAAAATTAGACTTTTAAAGAATATGTCCTCAGACAATATTTCAGAGGGAAAGTCAGTATTCTGGAAACAATTTATAAAATTATATTTTTGACGTCTAGACTGTGCGTTGAATACCTAGCTGGAGAAAATGAAGCATCATTAGAAACCAGACTTATCAAGTACTCTAAATAGAAATTTTACAGTATTCATTTCCGTTCATGAAGTTTTATAGTTTTGTTGAAAGTTTTATTTATAGGGATAAAAATAATGTAATAATTCATATATGGGTTCGAAAAAGTATGTTTTTTAGGTAATCACAAAATTAAAAGACAAAACTGATAATTCCCTGTTTAAAAACAACAATTGTCATTTATAAGTATGTTGTTTTTAAAATATTTGGTCCGTTTGAAAGACAAAAAATTATTTATTTTAGGATAATATTTCCCTCGGGAAAAATATTTTCAGAATTGATACTGTCAATCAAAATACTGAAAGACAGTTTATTGAAAATAGACAAAAAGGATTGTAAAAAATTTCTCAGCGATACTTCGCTCAAAATAAAACTTGTAAATCATGAAAAATTGCATTCCGAGAAATATATATTTAAAGTACAATATTCAGTAGGGTCCACGTAGAACGAATGACATAAAAAATTCTTTAGACTTGTATTGTACTGTAGACTTTTCGAACCTGGAAATTCTTCATTTATGCTTTCTTGTGTACAGCAGAAAAATATTCTGATCGTAGAAATGCAGTGTAATTTTTGTTTGGTTTATTTCATCGTAAAATGTAATTCATGCAGCATAAAAAATGTTGTGGGGGGGGGGGGCAAGTCTAAAAGCTTGCCGTTTATGCTGTTTGATTGCTCTATAATGTTTTGAACAGCTCTGTAATCAATGAAACAGCTTTGTAATGAATGAAACAGCTCTATAATGTTTTGAGTTAAAATAAAAATATACTTTTCTTGAGAATTTGTACATCCCCAAACCCTCTTAAAATGCATAGACAAATGACTTATATGTTGTCCTTTTTATTTTTTGAATGGACCAAAGAACTAATTGAAGTTCATACACAATTCGGATTTATAAAAATGTAGTTTGTAAAACAACATTTTCATACAAAAATATTAAATAATGCATTATTTCCTATTAAATTAATGTTTTCCCATTAAATTATAAGTTAACTATTTAATTTTCCATCGCTTTTAAATTTAAATGGTTAAATGATCTATACGCATAAAATTGAAATTCTGGCTGTATGCTTTGAATACCCTGAACCCTTTGACTGATATAAAATAAATTTTGCATTATTGTTCTTAAGGGCTTTGCGAGGAAACAAATAACAGACGTTTAACAAATGCGAATGCACAAGTCTTTCACTCCTTGACTCATCCCCTTGACATTTTGTGGTCACAATATAAATTCTCACATTTTCCTTTATCTTGATTTCCTAGCATTACTTCCTGATGTATCTGTGCATACTCAGGAATCATAACGTTTACACACTTCATCCGCAGAAGAGCAACAGAAAAAATTTACAAATTGCAAAGCATTCGTATAATACATTGTCTATGTTCCAATAATACATGTATGTACTTGGTAAAAGCTGAACTTAATAATACACAATCGGACTTCAATAGTTACATAGCACTATGAACTAAAATTAATTTGTTATTGTTTGATTTTCCCTTTCCCAAAAATGTTGAAGTAAGAAGATCGGGCAGTGTCGGATAGTTAAAACTAGTTACGTATAAAGCAGATAAAAATGCCCCATCAAAACACTCGAAAACGGAAAAATTTTTGTCAGATGCAAATATATCGTATTAAACTATCTATCAAAAATAATACCTTTTCTATGAATTAAAAAAGTATAACTATGCTGCAATTTTTAGAGTTTTAACAAACCAAACAATATTGTCGGCAGCTTTTGACTATATATTTCATGAAACTATTGTGGTGGTGTAAGTCAGTCACTCAAAACTCATTTAACAACAATACTTAACAATTTATTAACAAAATATTAGCAATGGCTGATTACGCCGAAATGTACATGTAAAAATATGGAGCAAACCTGTTTCGGCAAGATCGAATTGAAATATCGCGAGAGGCGTAAATTTATTTAAAGTAAATCGTAAAAGAGGGAGCAACCACCTACAGCCTCCGAATTAAAACACGTCAATTAAACTGACGAAAGGCGAAACAAGCCACGACTCGGCGAAAAACTAAAAAACCTCTGCTTTCTACCATAGGACCATAGGACCATAGGAACAATTGGCTAACTGTGTTGCCTAGGCCAACGCCTTCAAACACAGATATTTCAGAAGAATGTCAGCGGAGAGCGAAAGTGCCACTGAAATGAGTATTGAAAGTTCGAAAAAATAGCATCATCTGTTCAGAAAAATGCAACACAAAAAGTGAAGCAGAGAGTCTTTTGGTCAGACTTGGTGGGTGAAAAGAAGAGTTCTCTTCGGTTGTCTCCAGGATCCTCGAGTTGATTCGTTGATGGGGGTGGAGTCAATGGCTGTCGGTAAGCTGGATTACAATTAGCAAGTTGAGAGAGAGAAGGAAGAAAAGTGAATGGACAGAGAGATAAGGTTCAGAATCCGAGAGTTCTATAACAACGAAAAAAAGTAAATCCAAAAGGATTTGCTCAGAGACAAAAATATATTAGCTAGAAGGAAGTTTAAGGATAGTAAATAGATTTTTATTATATTTTATAAAATTTTTTAGTGTTTTTTGCCTTGTCAAAGCCAAGTATAGTTTTAAGTATTTTTTTTATTTAAATGACGAGGACAAGCAAAAATTAAGACGAAAGACTCAAGATGGCACGAGGCCTTTTCCTGTTAGTGGGGTCAGCGTGATCATAATTTGCAAGATTAATTAAGAGTTCACTGTCAATAGAATTGTGAAAGTTAATAGCTTGGTTTTTGAGATAATTTCGAATAGTAGGGATTCCTAACTCCCTATAAATACAAGTATTTCTGAAATACCAATCCGCGTTAACAATTTGTCGAATACTGCTGCTCTGAGCAGATACGAGTTTTTTAATATGGGTGTTTGCACAGTATGACCACGCTGGCCCTCCATAAGTTAAGATAGGACGAAGATAGGAGTTATAAATGAGCATTTTATTGGCTATACTTAATTTGCTGTTCCGAGAAATTAAAGGGTAAATTAGTCTTCTGGCTGCTCGGAACTTGTCCCTGACATGGAGGATATGGTGTTTCCTTTTTTATCTAATACGACACCAAAGTATTTGACAATATCAGACCAGTGGATTTTAGTGTTCCCTATTTGTATTTGGTGACTGTTGAATGTCTTTTTACGTTTAGACGTAAACATGACAGCAACGCATTTTTCAGAATTAATTTTAATTTTCCATTTGTCGAGCCAATTTTGAATGGTGGACATATGGGTATTGATGTATTTTACAGCATATTTAAATTTTTTGTTGGTGGCGTAAAGGGCAGTGTCGTCAGCAAAAATAGCTATATTGGTGTTAATATTTTGGGGTACATCGTTAATAAATGTGTTAAACAAAATTGGGGAGATAACGCTACCTTGTGGGACTCCAGAGTTAATATTAAATTTGCAAGAGAGTTGACCGTTAATTTCTACTTGAAAGGTACTATTTTTGAGATAAGAGATAAGAAGGTGGATGTTTTGGGGTGGAAAGTTGTAGTTTATAAGTTTATGAATGAGACCATCGATCCAAAGTTTATCAAAGGCTAGGGAGATATCGAGAAAAAGGGCTGCAGTGGAGGATTTATGTTTCTTAGCACTAGCGAGGTTTTCAGCAAGACGATAAACTTGGTGGGGGGGGCGGAAAGAAATTTTCTGAAGCCAAATTAGTACGGAATAATGATTTATCTTCGAGGTGCTCATTAATTTTCCTGGCAATAAATTTTTCGGTAATTTTACTAAGAGAATTTAGAAGGCTGATAGGGCGGAACTGCTTTCTACCGATCTGGCTGTGGCTTATATCTAATTAAGCAGCCAATCAGAGCTTGATGTGACACTTGCTGACGATAAGTAATTCAATGAATAACTTAAAGTGATTTACTGAATATTTAATTAGAAATAAACCTTTCAGAACACAATCGAAAAATGCAGTCCATGGAGCACCACAAAACTAACACGAAAATATTTGAAATGTACGAACAAATAATTTATTCGGTGAATAGCCACCAAAATCATTTAGTATTGCCCATACAGATGTCAAGTAAAAGTTTTTATTCATATGCTACTTACATAGAGAAAATACTCATGTTTAGTTTATTTGTTTTTTAAATGCGTAATCAAATCAATCATTGAAAATCTTTATAGTTCATTCCTGTAATTATACTGAAAGGATATATAAATAGATAGAAACTAAAAGAAAACTGTAAAACTGTTATAGACAAATTAGTGAATTGTGTAAAGTTAATCAATTAAATGTTAGTAATAGACTGACTGGTGAACACTTAAAATTTTTCTGGACATTACCACTTCATATTTTCATCTAGAATAAAATCAACACCTCAGTACCCATTAACGATTACTTGGATATACCTCCATACTCCCTTCAAAATAACACTATTGCTGGTTAAAATACAATTAAAATAGAATTTTTTACTCAACTATTCTTTTTAACTTTTTAGAGCTATTTAAAGTCACATAACATATCATTCATATATATATATAGATAGATAGATAGATAGATAGATAGAGAAAGAGAGGCGGGAGAGGGTGGGATTATGGGCCCCCTTTTGTTTTTGGCTCACTGTGGTCATACAAAAGACTGATTTTCATATTTTGGTGCTCTAACCTCTTCCATAACTCATCATCTAAATATCCTTAAGAGGATTTGCCGTTAAATAAAATTTTAAGATGTATACAATCACATAAGTGAAAAAAGTCACAACTTGCAGGTGATCCAAAGTGGAGGGTAATATGGGCCCCCACCTTTTTTACCAAAAAATCCTTTATCAATTTATTAAATAGCTTGAAGCAAAAAAGAGAAAAGTTTTCAAAAGAAAAAGTGAAAGAAAGATAACATATTATTAAACAGTTGGATCTTCAAATATTATCTATATAAAAAAAACTTCAATTTGGGCGAAAAAAGTCGCAAATATAAAACTCATCTTGGCTTCGGTGCACACAGAATAAGCCCAGCGTAGGCACATCACACAATGAATCAAATGTTCTCCGAATGTGTCATCTTTGAATGCACCTTCACAGAAGATGCACGATGCTTCTTGCTTCTCTGGGTCATCTCTGTAAACATATGGGCTTGTATCCACCCAGAGAGATGAGCTCTTCCAGTTGTTCCGGATGGGGCTCCATTCATAAGCTGATCTGTCAAGTGTTTACGAGGAAATAGCATCATTGGTGGGCACTCATGCAGCAGACCACAGTTACCAGAGAACCCCGTTCAGCTGTAGTCAGAGCTCCCATATGACGTTTGCAATTCAACCCGATGACTTGGAAACTTTTGACTGAACCACACTTAAACCAGTCTCATCTACATTGAAGATTCTAGAAATCATTCCCAGAACACAAGCCTTCAAACAAATAAAAAAAGCCACCTGCTCACTTGTGAATCCTTCTGCTCATGCATATGACGTCCCTGTATGTTTCCGGATCGAAATTTGTCCTTTATGACGAGTGGAGAATCGGTTTAGCCAGTCTCTCCCTGCTGTTTCGTTTATGACAGGGTGGGAGATATCAATTGAGTTCAGCCAATTGGAACGCCAATTTCCTCACATTTTGTCGAGTGAGACCGTGAAATACTGACTTCACCTCTATCAAATAAGCCGCTAACTCTTTTTCAATGTAATCTGATAAACCAGACTTCCTCCTTTATTTTGTACAGCCAAATCTGCTGCTGGCTTATCCACTTGTGAAACCAATAATCTCAAAGTTATTCTTGGTACACCAAACACTCTGGCAGCCTCCTTAGTCCCATTTCTCCGCATCTTAGCTTCTAGATAGCTTCAGCCATATTCACCAAATCCCAACTTCTGCTCACTATGGAGTCCTTGCCAGCGGGAGATTTCTTCTCAACTTGCATTCTTAGATTCCAGAATAATCCAAAAGGATTAAAAAACATGAAAACTAAAGGTATCACAATGAAATCTGCATTTGCATCTTAACTAAAGGGGATTCATTTTCGCTTAAATGGTACAAGACAGGAGTCGTCTGGGAATTGCACAGGATGCCACCGAAAGAGAACATAAATAAAAAAAAATAAATCCCTAATCCCTAAACTTGAGGCACGAGTTTATCTTTCGTTTTGCTCAAGATCCTAAAATAGGATATCTTACATCTGACCATAAAGTAGTTAAAGGCGATGTACTTGATTATTTATAGTGAAAGTCAAGGCCAGTATTTGTAACCGAAAAGAGATAGTTTCGTCATTTTGTATTTCTCTTGAGAGGGAAAAACGGCATGTATTTTATATCATGAAACCCTTCTCTTAAATGCATTTTACTTATGTTATAAACGAAAGGCAGAGAACAATAAAAATTTAGATATAAGTATTATTGATTCCGAGCAATCTAAAACGGATATATGCATTTGAATGCTCTTGTTTTAAGTGTTCCTAATTCGACAAAGTGAACACGCACTGGAGAGAGCATTGAGAATTAGTGTCCTGTAAAACGTCAAGCTCTCAAAATAAAACAATGTAGTTTTTAAGGAAGACTCAGGACTCTTTTTGTTATGACAGATTCTGGAACCTTGCCAGATTTTAAACCCAAATTTAATATCAACCGTAGAAAGTTTGCTGATTTTTTTCCAGCCGTATTTTCTTTTAACGTATCGACTTCTATTAGTATATTACTTATGAAAATATGAAGAAAGAAAGAATGTCGAAATCTTACACAAAATATATTTGTATACAGTTAAGATATGAAATTTTAATCCAAATCTTCTAATCAAACGAATATTATTTAGTTCCTATCTTCGATTACCTGTTGGGCTTTCCAAAGGTAATTAATCTGGAAACCTAAGTAAAAAACAAAATTTTATTTTACCTGAAACTTGAATGTTAATTTAGTGCTGCCGAATGTAAATAAAAGGGGGATAAATACTCAAAATCCCACAGATTGTTTGTCAAAATGAATGCAATTTTTGAGTCTGGAGTCCTAAATGATATCATAAATAAAACTGAAATTAGTATATTACTTATTTCAGTTTATCAGATCAGTTTATCTTTTTTCAGATATGTCGTTGGAATCCAATTACACTTTCAATTAAATTGCAGGCAGGGAAAAACTGGCGTTTCGTCATATTCTAACTACACTGCAAAATCACATCGTGAGAACATAGCTTCTTCTAATTTTGAAAATACCATATTATTACATTGTAACAACATAATATCGTC
>OU015491.1:171745381-171870381 GCA_907164885.2 Dolomedes plantarius | reverse complement strand
GAAAAAGTTCTTAAAAATGGCACAGAAACTTTTCCACTATAATCTACTGTATTTCTCTCCAATGACTTTTAATGGTCATCACATTGCTGAAACTGATTTGGAAGCGAAATCCGATTCTAAATAACTTTTCATTTGCTTAGACAAACACTAGGGCGCTCTATGACAGTCAGCAATTCGGAGATATTAAAGGACTTTGCAACGATCAATAAACCAAAATAAATCGTTGAAACTGAATCCGAGAGGGATATATATGCACGTGTCTCTGTCTCTCTCTTAATCATTATAGATATCGATTAAAAGTATTTTCAACTGGTATCAATGTACCCGTATGTCAGAAATATCCGAGATATCGATTTCTAGCATTTTGGAAAGTAAATCTCTTTCTGGTTTGATTACAATTATTTAATGATAATCGGTTTACCTTTAAATGTCAGCATTGTTTAAAAGTAATGGTTCCAATAAGATCGGCTGTTAATGATTTATTCCAGTTATTTGGTGTGACATGGAATTCGACTTTGTAAATATATTTTCTTATCTCATAGTCTTGATACAGCATTGATTCGGTTCCATGCACATTTTAGTGTAACTGTTTTATTATGTATGTCCTATGATGTATGTGTGTTTGGGATCGTGTCTGTGGCTTACTTTGTACCGGTTTCTGGAAGAAAGGTATGTACCTCCCGGAGGCAAATTTAGCTTATCGTGTAGACAGGTTTTGTGAAAGAATATAGGAGTGACTTGCCACCCCTTCGGCTGTAAAGGGGCTTAGCGTCCCCATAGCAACGGCTTAGTAACATCTTTTAGCCAATGAGAGCTGAAAGGTGTTTTTTCGAGGACATAACTGACCTCTGCTCTCCCCGGTTAAAAAGAAGTAAAAAAAAAAACGTTTTTAGTGAGTTGAAGCATAAGCAGCGACAGGAATTGGACCTCGTGGTGGCCCGATCTATCCTATCCGCCATTTTTTTTCCTTGCTTTGCCGATTCCGCTGTTCGACTTAGTAAAAACGAGATGCTGAAATTTCATACGAAGGTGGTGGTAAGTCAAATTTATTTTGTGTTATATTTATCAGGTGAGAGCACTGTGTTCATTTATAATATGTAATTTGAATTTTATGTGTTCTAATAATTTGTTAATGTATGATAACAATTAATATGATTATTTCTGAAATACATGTCATCAGTGCCTTAAACATAAATCAAAAATTCTAAATTCTAACTTTAATTTCATGAATAAATCTCATTTGGCTCCTGGTGAATGTATCGCCATTGACATTGTTGGTCCTCTTCCAAGATCCACAAACAATCATAAATTTATTTTAACAATTGTCGATCACCATTCTCAGTTTTTGGAGGCTGTACCTTTAAATTCTATTTCTTCAAAATCAATAATTAATGTTATAAATAAATATTTCTCTCTTTTTGGTATTCCAAAGGTTCTGATATCTGACAATGGGACCTATTTCACCTCCCAAGAATTTGAAAACTTTCTAACGAACTTAAATATACAGCATAACAAAGCTTCAATTAATTACCCTCAAAGTAATGGTCTTCTAGAAAGAGCGCATAAAACATTAAAAGAATCTGTGGCGTGCATTTCTTCTCATGCTTTCCAATGGGATGACAATTTGCTCTATTTTAAACTTTTTTATAACAATTCATCCCATTCTGCTACTGGTTTCTCTCCCGCGCAATTGTTTTTCTCGAGAGAACTGTATACTACCATTCAACTTAATTTTGATCCGCAAACATGTCAGAATTATCCAGAATATTTTTCAAAACAACAAAAGTTGATTGAGCAATCTCGCAAAGCTGTTCAGGAATACGAAGGGAAGTTACTAGAGGGTAAAAATGACAAAAATTCTAATATAAATACTTCAACTTTCAAAATTGAAGACACTGTGTTTTTAAAGGCTCTTATCACTCCTACTGCTCTAGCTCGAAAATTTCTTGGTCCTTATAAGATTCTAAAAGAATTTAGAAACAAAAATTTTCTCATTCAAGATTTAAATGACTCCAATGCTAAGCCAATAAAAATCCATCAATCAAAATTATGTAGAGTGCCTTCAAAAAGACCAGCTATTGTATAATTTATCACTGAATATACACAGTTTAATCTTATACCATTTTTTTTCTCTTCTTGCTTTTCTCATAAACTTTTACTTGTTAAACATGTATTTATGTCAAATGTGTTCCTTGATACAAGAAATGCATAGCTCTCTAGGCCTATGTATCTCTCTGCAATAATGCAGCAATAATTTTCCTTTGTGGTTGTAATCCCATGTTTATATATATATATATATATATATATATATATATATATATATATATATATATATATATATATATATATATATATATAGTGCTCTGTATAACCTAATGTTTATTATTATGCATATCATTTATGTCACTTTAATTAAGAATCTATGTTGATAGGATTTTTTTTTTAATTCTTCTCAAATATTGTGCATTGGTGTTCATGCACGACCCATTTTTCCCACATCATGTGTGTTTGTTTATATTAGTGAAGTTATTGTTTCAGCCTCAGAATTCATATGCGAAGGCTCATGTTTGTTTTAAACTATTGTTTTAAGTTATTGAAGTCTATCTATGGGTCGTTGCATCAAGCTTTAATTAAATAAAGAATTTAATAATAATAGACTTTGAAAATTTAACAGCTATTTCACTGACAAAATAATTTTGTTTTGTAATTACCAAAACGAATTTAATTTTGTTTAGCTGTCACAAGAATTTTTTTTTAATTTTTTTTATTTTATTGTTTGCATCACATGTAGAGTCGTCGCTGCATGCTGTTGTATTGTCTAGTGATATTGCTAATGTGGGCTGGTGCCTAGTATGCTATTTAATTGCTAGTTAACATAACAAAGAAAAAAAAATTTTGTTCGTTTGTTTGTCTTTTGGTTTCTGCTACTATTGTGAAATTTTGTGATCTGGCTTGGTCAATGCTTAATATGGCTTAAATAAAGCTACTAGTGGGATACAAATTTTGCAGTAATTATGTTATTTATTAAAAATGTATAGCTAGCTACCAAACTGAACTGCGTACATCTGCTTTGTGCCCATAAACAATAATAATAATAACAAACTTTTAACTACATTTATTTATATATTTATTTATTTTTGCATATCCTCCTTTTGTACATTGTAATAATTTTGTATGCTCACTGTGGCCACTGTGCTCTCCCTGGTGTTTTTGCCGTACCTCCATTACTTACGACCACCACCACCTACTGTTTGCTATTCTGCTATTATCATGCTGAGCGTTCTACAAATCATGTGTGCTGCAAGAGAACACTGTCTGGGATCAATTGTTTGCTGCAGTTCAAGGAGCAGGTTATGATATCGCACACTAACACTACTGGAGAGACTCTGTGCCACATACAAATTGTACATTCAACTTATCATTTCCTTTCTTTCTTACTGCATCATCGAAACGACGAGGACGATGCTACATCCTGGAAGATCCAGAGGATCCCGATGGAGTTTTTCCTGATGCCAGTCTCTGCTGAGGTCGCCAGAGTTACTGCTTCGGCATTCTCTTCTCAACAGATGGTCTCTATGATCCTGTTTCACAGCAAGTGAAGTATCTTCGCCGACCCGCCAGAACTTCTGAGGAGCGAGTTTCATACTCGAGGCTGTTTTGCTATATTCACAGAACTTTTCCAAGAAATTAACTGGTTTTGATTCTGGTAGACTTGGCATGTAATATGGCCCCCTTGGCCCAGTCCAAGGTCTTAAATCCTAATTTGGATTAATTGCGTTTTTTTATCTACATGGTTAATTTTATATTTGTGTTTTTTTCTCTCTATGGGACGGGGGGGGGGGGTGTGACATGGAATTCGACTTTGTGAATATATTTTCTTATCTCATAGTCTTGATACAGCATTGATTCGGTTCCATGCACATTTTAGTGTAACTGTTTTATTATGTATGTCCTATGATGTATGTGTGTTTGGGATCGTGTCTGTGGCTTACTTTGTACCGGTTTCTGGAAGAAAGGTATGTACCTCCCGGAGGCAAATTTAGCTTATTGTGTAGACAGGTTTTGTGAAAGAATATAGGAGTGACTTGCCACCCCTTCTCGGCTGTAAAGGGGCTTAGCGTCCCCATAGCAACGGCCTAGTAACATCTTTTAGCCAATGAGAGCTGAAAGGTGTTTGTTCGAGGACATAACTGACCTCTGCTCTCCCCGGTTAAAAAGAAGTAAAAAAAACGTTTTTAGTGAGTTGAAGCATAAGCAGCGACAGGAATTGGACCTCATGGTGGCCCGATCTATTCTATCCGCCATTTTTTTCCCTTGCTTTGCCGATTCCGCTGTTCGACTTAGTAAAAACGAGATGCTGAAATTTCATACGAAGGTGGTGGTAAGTCAAATTTATTTTGTGTTATATTTATCAGGTGAGACTTATCAAGCGGAGCTAAGAGCAATAGAGATGGTAATTGAAGATGCGATAAGAACTCGAACAACTGAGTTCGACTTATATACCGACTCCATGAGTGCCCTCCAAGCACTCAAATCGAAAAACTTCAAATGCCAGTTGGTGGATAACCTCAAAAAGACTATTTCTAATCACAATCTAGACATTTCCTGTCATTGGGTGAAAGCCCATGCTGGGAATAGCAGAAACGAAGCGGTGGATGAAGTCGCCAAGAAAGCGACTCAATTACCCACCATCAATAACACGTATAAAAGGACTAGAAGGCAACTAAAGGGCATTCTATTGAAAGAAGCCATGAAGGAATGGCAAGAAAGGTGGAACAATTCCACCAAAGGCAGACGCACCTTCGAGATCTTCCAGACAGTTCGTCTGGATAGAGTCCAAGGGGACTTCCTGAAAAACCAGGCGATTACTGGACACGGCTGCTTTGGACAGTATCAAGCCAGGTTCTTTGGGAAGATGGACAGCTGCAATTGTGGGGAGGAACAGAGAGTAGAGCACTGTCTGTTCGATTGCAGTCAATTCGAAGTACATCGCAGTAACCTGCCAAGGGATGCCCATAACTGGACCAAACATAAATTCTTTAACGATCACTACTGCAGCCGAGTAGTGAATAAAATCGTTAAAGAACTGATGGACATTCACGTCCATCAAGATTAGAGCTTGTCAAACTCTATATTCCTCTGTATAAAAACCTAAGCTCTCATGCTTTTGTAATTATGTATTATTTATCTAGTTGTTAACCCTCTGTATTTATGTGATCTGTATTTCCTTTGAATAAAGTTTTTGTGTTAATAGCGATTATGGCTCATTTATTGTTGTAATGTATTATTGTTAGGGTTGTAAGGATTGGCTCTATGGGGCGACTCGATATAGTTGCGGATGACTACCAGGTCCTGGACCGAGGTCAATTCAAAGTGTGGGAGAGTAACGATGTTTACCATCTAGTTAGTAGCCAAGTGTCGGAGCGAGGGATGTGCTCCATCGCGACGATCAAGTTATCATAAACCGGTTGGATGCCTACACGGCGGGCCGATTCTAAGCTTAGACTTATCAGGTGAGAGCACTGTGTTCATTTATAATATGTAATTTGAATTTTATGTGTTCTAATAATTTGTTAATGTATGATAACAATTAATATGATTATTTCTGTAAAAGTTTGTAGTCAGTGCTTAAATTAATGTTAAGTAATATTAAGAGAAATTAAATGGTAACATTAGATATTAAATTTGAGTACGTGTCCTTCAGTTATTCTCAGACATGTGTCAGAGTGTATTTCCCAAATTAACCCCTTAAGTGTGACATATATTTCGGAAAAATGGACCAAAAATGGAAAATTTTTTTGACTGTTTAATTTTGTTCTTTATATTATTATAAAAGTTAGAAAATGGTTTTTTATTACAAAAATAAATTTTTAAATGCAATAACCACTATATTTATATTTTTTGCATACACATGAAACAGTAATGGATTACACACATATCTTATTCAATTAGAGCAAATGAAGCAAAATTTGGAAGCTAAATTTTATATAACTAGTAGTTTATACTTAAATTTTACAAATACATAAATTTTACAAATCTTTTACAGTATGGTATATCCCAAAACACGGTACTGCACACAAGCCCATATCGCACTCTTTGCAATAAACTCGTGTCTCACGTCTTATCCTCTTTCCTTTTTCATCGGTTTTACGACAGCATATATAACACTGTCTGGTTGGATTAGATTTTTGTCCCGTTGGTGGGATATGTTCTGGAAAGTGTCGACCTGTGAGGCGCAGCAAGCTTACACTAGGACGCCCTGGTCCTGGTAGCTGATCCCGAGGAACCTAAACTGTACTCCTCATCGGTGTCTGAATCAGGCATTGCGAAAAAAGAAAATTATTTACAAAAAAACTCACTGAAAAGCAACCGAAACTAAACGAGAAAACGAAACTCTTTATCAACCCAAGCGTGTTTTTGTTTACAGGCAGTTTTCGAAAGCCAGACCCACCACTCGCGGACGATTCTACTCCGCAGGGGGTAATTTAGTCTTTCCCGAAAAGCTCAAACTAACACTGATAAAACGTAAACATTCCCGCCCTTTTTTCTCGTCACCCCTATTTTGATGAAATCAAAGGAGACCTGACTCATGCGCAAAAGCATAAACGAAAACAGACTATATCTGAACAGCTGACAACACCCACCTACCTTTTCCCCCGACCGTCGAAATCGGTGAAAAACTAGGACCACTAATGCCATCTATTAGGAAAATAGAGAATTAAGTATCCTAAAGAAGAAACGAATCCAGTTCGGGCTTCACAAAATAGAAACGTTAATTTTTCTTCTACCCGAACTCAGTTCGGGCATCACAAATACTGCACGTAGTAGTTGCCCGAACTGGACTCGGGCGACACTGGCAAGGGGTTAATAATTTAAAAAAAATAAATAAATAAATAAAAATCCACTATACAAAATATTCTAATTATGATATGTTCTAACTTAACTTAATATTTGGTAAAAGGAATATATTCTCCCTGCAATCTGAACCACATTATGCAGTTCTTTTATAACTCAATTTCGTAGCAAAGAATGTGTCCTTTCACCACTGCAGAGCTGAACCAAACAACAAGTTTTACAACCGCGAAAACAACTTTTAGATTATGAATGTTCATTACTCTCAATATGGTGTAGGAAATGGAACTGGGATCAAATGGAACTGGGACGCAGGTAAAAGAGTAGCCTTAATTTCAACAGCTAACAGCTTATTTTTTAATAAAATCATCTTCGAGATATCGAAATTTTGAACTGCAATTAGCAGAAGACTCTTGTTTGTTTGTTTGTTTGTTTGTTTGTTTTTTCTATGGCTAGAACCACTGGAATTTCTCAGTCACCAGTAAAAATTTTCTGAAATTCGCTCTTTTTGACATTGTCACCTTTAGAATTTGTATAGTAAGTGCCTCATATCATGGGAAAAAATAAACGCTATATGATTAAATGAAAATAAAGAAAAACACTTTGCAGTCACAAGAGTTACAGTTAATCTAACGATATTAGAGCTCAGACAGGAAAAACTGGTTGAGAGATTTGAGAAGGAAATGCTGGAGCGAGCAATAGAAGGTTGAAAAGTTAATAACTTTTTATAGATTTTTTTTCTAGATGCACTTACACTAATGTAAGAGACGAACTTCCTATTCGTAGAACTATTAATATTAGATAATTTTGTAAAAATATATCCTTTGCCTTCAATAAACTGGTAATCATCTTAAAGAGTCTTAGAGTTAATTATTCTCCAAATATTCGAAAAACTTACCACATATGCCTTAGACCATCAGTCAAAGTCTAAGACTAGAGCGTAAGATAATTTTTTGCATATTTTCAAAAGTTTCTAGTGAATACTGTCAGCAAGAGCGATCAAACAAGCTGTTAAGAGAGTTTCAGGTGGACGAGCACTGATAATTATTCCTTTTAACCCTTTGAAGGGCGCCGTTTGCACAGTGCAAACGCCTAAATCTAGTCTCTTTTTCACTTGAATTCAATGTATTCTAGTTAAATGAGCAGAAAAATGGTTAGTACTGCCCTCTGTTATGCGTTTAAAGAAGTAAAAACATTTTCAACCTTTAATTGGAAAAATTTTCAAGATTCTTTTGGTTAAAAAAAATTGGGAAAAAAATCTGCACCGTGCAAACGGGGGAGGTTGTCGCCTCTGAAAGGGTTAACCATCTCTCAGAGATACTGTACTCTATTTTGGGTAAATGGAAAAAAAGTAAAATAGCAAAGATTTTAAAATAATAAAACGATTGCTTTATTTATTATTGAAAACATGTTGCATGAGTGAATATTCCCAAATTTCGCACTAATTTATCATGTAGTTTTTTGGATGAATTTCATTACTTATCCTATTTACTAATGAATTTTTCATACCAGGGAGCAATCCCTATATCTCTGAGAAATGAATGAGTGATTTTTACACTCTGATATACGTATGTCACAATGCATCCTCACATATACGCAGTCATCACAAATGTTTAATAAATATGCATAGGTACTAGGTCATATTATTCGAGTATGACAGTGAAAAAGATCATGCATCGTATAAATAATTTAACAAGCTATTTAAAGCTTTCCATTTTTCTAAATCTATTAACTTGAGATATCAACATTTACAAAGATATTTCCTCCTCTTGTTGCCTGAATTGGTATAAATAAAGGAAAGATTATTCTTTAAAAAACTCGTAAATCTAATGCTTTAACGAAAATTAATAATAAAAAATTGTTGATATTGTGCATATAACTGTTTTGAATTCATCTACGATGCGTTCCATCTTGGTATATATTTAAAAAACATGAAAATTCAATTCTTTAAAGCGTGAATCTGATAAATTTAGTAAATGTGGAATATTCAGTGTACTTGATGCACTTACGTCAGGCGTAATTCCCTCATTCAATTGAAATTTGTCGCACATTTACTAAATTTATCATATTTCTAAATGTTTATTAACGGGACTTAGTTCATTGGAGAGGTTATCAAGATAAAATAATGATTACGTTTAAGAATGTCAAGATAAAATAATAATTAACAGTTTTTCATTTCAAAGAATCTCATAAAAAGGATATAAAATGGATTGCAAAGGATTTGCATGCAAGTTTGCAAAATTTTGGTTCAAATTTTTTTAAATTCTAACCACAGAATACGGAAAATTCAAAACCAAAGATTACCATGTTATTTCGTTGATGAAACTAATATTCTCAGTCACCAAAAGAGATGTCTAAGGATCTACTCTCCGGTTAAAAATAGCTCGACTTCTGTAAAGTACATCTTAAAATACTTATTATCTAATTGTAATGTCGATTAATTGTAAATTTATTCTATCCAGGAATCTCCCACGCGGCATTCAATCATATTTTTCCATCTTTCTAAAATCAATCAGTAGTTCGGGTAAGAATCGAATCCACCATCTTAGACATTTTATGCCGATATTCAACCACTAAACTATCCTATAATACCGATCAATCGTACCGTTTGTTAACGATTTTGACAATATATACTATTACAAACACTCAAAGGTAAGAATATAAAATCTTTAATTTGCCATAAAATAGTATTTCGTATTAGTTAAAGTGACGTGGAGTAACTTTTCATGCAACACACATCTTACTCAAAGCGTCATAAAAATTTCATCTTAGCTCATGAAAGATAGAACTGTATCTTTTATTACCACAAATCTATATTTTTTGGGAGGGGAGAGAATAAATAACATGATTTTTCTCTCAAAGGAATCATACGTTAACACATAAGACATAAATCCGCCTTTCTCGCGGGTCTCCATATTATCCTCTTCTTATTCTAAGCCATTGGAAATCTATAGGAGCACGATGAATGTTTATTCATAGAAATTGCAAGAGAGATTATGTCTTCACTCAACCGAAACTTCCTAGGATATCAGGTAGTTAAATTTTGAACTGTAGTCCTAATTCGGATTCCAGATATTTAAGCCTGGATATAATTGTATCGACATATATATACAAAGTGTGAGTAGCATTAAATTGCTTCTAATGAATTTAATATATAAGAAACTTGTGAAAACTTTCTAATATATCGAAAATTAAAACTGCTCTAAAAACATTAACATTATTGAAGCATCAGAGCATTTTATATAAACATACAAAGTGCCGTTTAACTTCAATGTAAATTAGTTTTTAAAAATTTCTATAATATGATACTAGATTCTCACACGTCCATTAGATCATCCATAGCATGTTTATAGGCTCCACAGAATTCTAGATAGTTTCAGTATTACTCTGATATAAAGGTACTTTCTGAAATAATTAAAAACTTTAAATTCAGACAAGTTATTTAAATTCAAGAATAGGAAATAATTTTTAATCATCCTTTTGAGCTTTAAATTATCTTTGTTAAGCCAAATACTTTTGATGACAATGTTTTTCATTACTTCTCATAAATATTCGGACATTTTCCTCTATTTTCCTCTTCTTAGAACACCACATAGAACCAGAATATCTATTTGGCAACATTTTTCTTAAATGTTTTTTCCGAAAGCAAAAACATTCCTTTTGCAATCGAAACAGGTGGCAGCAAAGGAATTTAAAAGGAATCTACAGTCTGTCATCAAAATATAATTTTGAATATGAAAGAAATAGAAATAAAATTACCTATTACACTGAAACACGAGGTTGGATTTTCCCAAAACTTATTTTAATTAATGTTTGATTTAATGAAGTATGTAGTATTCTTTAAAATCTGAACATAAAGTGAGCCATTTTCGCTGTAATAAAAAATGTCTCGAAATTTTAGTAGCAGATAGATTTCAATAGAAGAAAGATCAATATTTTAACTCTATCATTACGCTTTAACGTAGATAATTTTAATACTTTTTCACGTTTTCAAGAAAGGTTTCTCAAAAATAACAGGAGCTTGAGATATAATATAGAAGAACTCATATTTGTTTTTTTTAATAGGATGCATGAAATCAATGTGTCAGTAAAGAAACGTCTTTTGAGTGGAAAGCGGGTACTAAGCTTGTATCCATATTCCATTCGGAGAAATCCCATGTCTCTCTATTTATGTGTTAGGCAATAAAATATTCTCTATTCCAAAGATTTGGCTAAAATTCTGGAATAAAATGATCAAATTTTCTTTTTATCAAAGTGCATTAATAAAATGTAATGTCTCTATTGAAATCACAAAAAGTAAAAAAACAGTTCCTCAAAACTTGGGCTAAGAAAATGAACTAACATTTCAGAGTTTATTTGTAGTCGGAGTCTGCATATGGGTTACATACAGTGAATTAGTTTAAATGGAAATTTTGAGATCTGAATTTCTATGCGAGTGCTTCTAGCATTCTTTCAATTCAAGAGGACCACAAATAGTTTTCGCTCTATCTTTTGTGATTATCTTCTGATTGAAAAAATCATGACACAATGGAAAATCCTCTTTTATAACATATTAGTAAGATTTAGCTATCATTTTACTTAACACCGGAAAGGAATGAGAAATTTGAAAATAAAAAGAAATAAAAAAAATCTTTCTGTCAGTATTACAGAGACATTAAATTTTCTATTCTACGAGTGAAAATATCGAATTCAATCTCTTATTCTCACAGACCAAAGTCTCATTTTATACGGTGAGGGAGGATAACACGAATTTTCTTTTAAAGGACTAGACTTCGACGACGAAGACATAAATTCTCTCTTCAAGGATCTCTATTTTACCATCTATGAAATTGGGGTATTGAAAATCGTTAGAACTGCGGTGAAAGCTTGAGGATGGAAATCGCAGGGAAGATTGCGGTGTTACCCATCCAGAGTGTCGAGGATTTAGTTGTTGAATAATGGATACCATCCTCGATCTCAGATTCTGATATTCGTGAACAGATTCAATACCATAGACATATTTGCGGTCTAAAATGTTCGAAAACAGGGGAACTATTCTTTCAATTTTCATAAGTGTTGGGATTTATGGACTTAGCGGACTGTAAGGCTTTAAGATTTACTCAGAATTTAAACAAAACTATTACATAAGCACATTTAATAGAATACATTCGCACAATTAATGGAATACACTTGCACAATTAATAGAATACATTTACACAATTAATAGACTATATTTACACAATTAATAGAATATTTTTGCTCAATTAATAGAATACACTTGCATAATTTAATTGAATATATAAGATGGATCAACGTTGGGGAAATGAAAAACCCAATAAGCATAAAGAATATGAATTGTGATTTGACTTACAGATCAATAACAGAGAATATTTTTCGTCCCCAAACGTCGTACAAACCTTTCACTTTACAAAAAACATCAAAAACAGAATAACTGAATAGAAGTCGTTTTAGACCCTTTGCTCTGCTACACGTGCAACAGATTTCTAATCAAAAGCAGATGCTACCACAAACCGTTACAAAATTAAGAGAATTACTAGGCCAGTGCTGTCGCCTACGAACGATCATTGCTGATGCTAGACGTTACAATAAGCGATAGCATATTTCAGTTTTTCCTGGGAAAAAAGGGCTACTATTATAAACGAATTCCACCATAATAAACGAATAATAAAAACTTCATTTTTAGCTGAAAGAGTTTGAAAAATACAAAGAATTTAATTTTTTTATTCTTATCTTTATAAATTTGCATCAGTTGTGCGTAAATACTAAACAGACTTTAAACAATAACTATACATAAATATCACAATAGCACTGGACCATTTCTGAAACGTTTCTTCCCGATACATAACGACTATCTATGACAATCGATGAAACAAAACAGCAGACCTACTCTCTCCCGATTTATATATATATATATATATATATATATATATATATATATATATATATATATGAGGCGGTGAAAGGCAAAGTGGTGTAAGTCAGTAAGTCAAGTGGTGTAAGTCAAAAGAGTTTAACTGCAGAAACTACAAAAAATTCCACCATAAATTGAGCAAATTATAATTCATAACAATTATTACAATACTGCAAATAATAACTATTTACAATTCCACTATAAAGTGAACACGGAGATTACATATTTGCCCTCAAATGAAAAAAAGGGGAAAATGTGACTTACACCACTTTGCCTTTCAACGCCTCATACGACAGAGTCCGTTGTCATGGAATTAATTAAAGAAATGCAATCGTGCAC
Organism: Dolomedes plantarius; assembly: GCA_907164885.2. Taxonomy (NCBI): domain Eukaryota; kingdom Metazoa; phylum Arthropoda; class Arachnida; order Araneae; family Dolomedidae; genus Dolomedes; species Dolomedes plantarius. The sequence continues at coordinate 171,857,279 of OU015491.1, read as the reverse complement.
CGAAATGAAGATACAAGACATAGCTCCGTTGATTGGCTTTTATTCCATTACGAGTTATATAGAGCTCCGACAAAAATTCAGCAAATCACCCCATTCGAAATCTCTCATGAAGACGTGCATGTTACCTCTCTCAAATCTAAGTGCCGACTAACCAGATTTCTTTGTTAAACTCCCGCCCAATCTTTTCGCTGACTCTTCATCGAATGTTCTCCAAAGTTCTCTTATGTAATCTCCTTACATAACCTGCTTCTCCCTAAAAAATATCTCTCTTCTGAAAGGTACCCGTCTAGTGGCGACCCCTATTGATAGTTTTTGCTATTAACAACCCTTCTTCTTTTTATACCAACTTTCGTGAGTTAATAATTTTTGACTGCCAATTCTCCTTTTTCCCAAACAAAAGCCCCCCTATATTTTAGTTTTATGCTTTTCCTTACATATATATATATATGTGTGTGTGTGTATATGTGTGTCAGAACTTAGCTGGGAAAAGAATGATTAATTTAAATTTAAAGGGGGAATGGGAATTAAATTATATTCGTTAAATTATATTAATATAATTCGCCTCTAATTTTTCATATTTCAAGATGCGCGAATTGGGAAAGGGAAATTCCCCTTTTCATTATATAATCTTGGCGCGTCTGTGGTTAAGCGTTCGAAGAGAAAGTATTATATAATTCTCCTTGGAGAGATGTCTAGATTGGGCTCTGCGCATGTGCAGCATGTGCAGAGAGAGTTGGCGAGCGGAATTGGCAGTGAGGTTTGTCAGAGCGCGGGATAAAAGTCAATGCCGTCGGACGTATGTTCGCCGCGTCTCTAAAAAGGAAATGGCGCAAAATGAACACGCTGAGTTGGAGCTTTGGTTCGCATAAAAAGGAAATAAATGGAATTATTTCAAGGATGGACTTATGTATTTTATTTCTACCACTCGCCACCGTAACTAAGATTTTGACTGCAAATTAAATGTGAGAGCAGGCAAACCAAACACCTGACACACACACATATATATATATATATATATATATATATATATATATATATATATATATATATATATATATATATATATATATTGATAAATATATATATATCAAAACCTAAATCAAAATCATTTATACGGTTATGAAACAAAAAGGCACAAAAACTTAATTTGTCACTCTAAAGTGCTCAAAAAGTCACCCAACTTACACAATCTTTTTTTTTAAATATTACTTCTGCGCCAATGATTTATTTACAAACATCTTGTGTACTTGCTTCGTACTTGTTCTTGAACGTGTTTAGAGATGATGAAACTGCATGAAAAAGCAACCAAGTAAGAGAGGTAATTGAAGCAAAATTAAGCATCGCCGACAAAGTATGGGCTTCTCAGCGTGGCACCTAGGTGACTGAAACGATTAGGGAGGGGGAGATTTTTTAGAGCATTATTCTCTGAAAATTTTCTTCAAGCTGACAAACTGCTGTCGATCTAGACCACAACGGAAAGAGTCAAGCATCTTCTATGATTTACGACGAGAAATTTAGTTAACTTAAAGATAATAAAATTGCATGGGACACACAATAGTGTGTGAGATCCTTTATGTAAATACAGGCTTCTCAAACATATCCTGACCATAGACCCTGTCACCATAGATCTAGATCCATACTTTTGTTCAAAATTACTTTTTGTTCAAAACTATCCTGCTAACATGGTCCTAGATCTTTTTCAAATCATAATTAAGATCTTAATCAAAATCCGTGGTCTGATCAAGTGCAAATAACAGCAGAAATGGTCGGATTTTCGGCTTGCTCTATCAGCAGCATGGTCACTATATAAAAGCGATTCCAAAGTTTTACAAATACCCACTGCAACCACAGAACTCGAACCCGCATCCTCTGTTACTGAAGACAGGTGTGTATATGTTTGACTATCGCTCGTACTTGCGGTATAAATTGAATTTCTACTGAAACCTGTGTCCCTTTCTTGTCAACGGATTTGTAAGGTTTACATAAGATTCGATTCACAAGAATCGAACTTTTAAGTCAATAAATTAAAGAAGCCGCTTGAGATATGCTAATTTCAAGGCATACGCGGTTGGTATAAATACCAAGCAGCTAGATTAAAGAAATGAAGTGAGAGCGAGTCGAAGTGTTGAGGAAGCGAAAGGAAGTGAAAGGAGTTTGCGAGCAGCAGCTCGAGGTGCTTAACTAGGTTGATGCTAACCTACGTGAGTTCGTGTTAGACGAAAGTTATTTAGCGTTATGTGGCCTAAAGTTTACGTAGCAGCATTGCTGGTCGACTTTCAAGTATTGTGAGTATTTCAATCTGTATGTCCTTGCAACGTGTCTATACGGGAATAATATTCCTTGCATGAATGTTATATATACTCGTACTAGTAGTACGCTGTAGCTATGTTGAAAAGCAAATTTATGTGCAAAGCTTAAATAAACATTTTAATTAATTTAGAACTGTGTTTGAATCTACTTCATTAGAGTGCCACTTCAAATTATATACACCCAAGTTAGGGTAGAAGTGCCAAATATTTGTAGATTTTTCTTTCTTAATCAGCAAAACTACGCAAAATAATTCCTTCTTAACCATAAATGTTTTAATCTGAATAATTGTTGAATTCAGAGGAAGACATCTAAGATTATAAATGCTTGTCAAAACGTAAATGGATACGTTGAAAGACAATGTTTTATGTATATTTTCAATTATTTTAAATATTTTATGGTTCTTCTTAGGTAATTAATACTACCAGCATTTTCTATAGCATTTCTTTCGTTATCTAACTAAAGAGAAAATTTGTAGTACAAAGGTAGATTATAAAACCTTTTATTAATCCCAAAAGAACAAAAACCTGTTAAAAAAACAATTATACTTAATTCAGAGCAAATTACAAAATTTGGCTTAGAAAACCCCCATGCGCATTAAATCATACAAACGAAATTAAACTAAATTATAAACAAATAACTCCTGTTTTAATACCAACACCGTAATGGTGACAATAAAAGATATAGGCACTGAATAAGAAATCGTAAAACGGAACAGAATCCATCTTACACACCCTTTTCGGTCAATATATCAATATTTTCCATTCGCTCTTTTGGGTGCTTTCTCTACGACATGGTCGGCGCCAGCATTTTCTGAGAATACTTGTAAATTGCTTAAGGAGATTGGGACCTATAAATTCCACCACTGGATTTGATGCGGTACTTTCCTGGCGAACATATATTTTATTTGGTTTGGTGGGAGATGTTTGGTCAGCAACTGTTGATCTGGTAAACCAATCCGATATATCAAAATATGCAGTAAACCACATGGCAGGGAGTTTTTTTTTTACTTTTATAGAGATAAATTTGGTTCCGAAAGTTACATGTTACTATAATTGGTTTAAGAATAATTAAACAGATATTTGAGAAAGGCTTCATGTTTAATTAAAATCAAATAATTATATATTATTATAAATATAAATATGAATTTTTCGTTTAGTAAAATAACTAAAGTAATTACTTTCCAGGGTTGATCAGTGGCATGCTTCGGAAATTCAACGGTCAAGGGCTGCTGAAAAATAGCGGTTTCGATTCCTTCTCCAGCTGTTGCTAGTGTTTAAAATGGAAAAAAGTGCGACTGAGTGCAGCGAGAGCAATACCGTCTTTACATTTGAGCTTAATTTAAACTGAATAAAAATCAATAAGTTATGGTCTCTTTTCCAGTGGGGTTCAATAAAGTCTGGTATACAGAAAGGATAAGAGAAAAAAATATATTCTTAAAAGCCACACAAAAAAATATTTTTAAACGCCACACAAAAATATAGCAACTATTAGTTTCGAAGTAATTAATATATCGCTTCATATGGCCAGGAAGCATTATGTGGATTGCCTCCCTTTGCAAATCACAAATGAATTTGTCATCCGTCCATAGAGAAAATTGCCTTCTTTGCAAATCAAAAATAAATTTGTCATTTGTCCAAAAACAAAATTGCCTCCCTTTGAAAATTACAAATGAATTTGTCATTTGTCCACAGAGAAAATTGCCTCCTTTCCAAATCACTAATGAATTTGTCATTTATCCAAAGACAAAATTGCCTCCCTTTTCAAATCACAAATGAATTTGTCATTAATACAAAGAGAAAGTCCCCTGTTTGTTTCAGTTAAATTTGTTCCCCAAATTCCATGTGATATTTAATAGTTAGAATACCGAAAGTAATGTATTCGACGTTATACTTCGTATCTAAGGAGCGGAAAAAACTGTGAATAAGAAACGTATGATATGGGGATTTATTTCGGAAACATTTAAACCCGATTTCTCATATATATAATTATCCTAAAAAGTAACAAAATAGCTCCTTTATTTATATAAATTTATAGATCTTTTAATGAACAATTAAGTTACAGTATTAGTATATTTACACAGTGAATTTGCTTAACGGTAAGCTCAGAATAGATGATTATGTGAGACGTGCAAAAGAGATGTCATGTTGCATTATTTATAAATAAATTAAAGGCCATTTTTTTAATGGGGTTATTTTATATTAAGTTTCCGACACGCGACAATTTTAGTTGCGAAATGTTGGACTTCCGGACAAAAATGATTGAAATCATTATCTAACACCATCAGCAGCAAACTGAAAATTATTTTCCTAAGCTACAAATGGATTTTACAGCACAAAGGGATGCAAGTATTCATGTAAAAGAGAAGAAAATGGCAGATAAAAGAACTGAAGTCAAACAATTGACAGAAAATTCAATTTTAAACTTGTCTTTAGTCTCAAGACGCAAACAAAATTATTATTCATAAAGTATCAGCTGTTGTATAAGACGTAGTACGGAATAATTAGAGTAAAAAAGGAATGGCTGCCTGACAAAAGGCCATTAATGGATTTCATGTAAAAAAAAGTTAATCCTAGCCTGATTAATGAAATATTTCGAATTATGTGCTTTTGCATTTTTGTATAGAAAAATCTAATATTCAATTTTTGAGTTTCTTTTAAACCAAAATTAAATATTGATTTTTAAGTATGAGTTGTTTTTAAACCAGATATCGTTATATGTATGTTTTGTAGTGCTATCAAATAGGTCTTTAGCACAAGAATTGATAACATTAAGTTTCAGAAATGTTGATTAAAATTCAAGCAAAAAACATTGGAATATCTTAAGATTTAGGGTATAAAAAATGTGAAAAGATGACAGTTCACACAAGAAAATATAAAAGTCCCCCTATGTTAATAAATAGATGAGAGTTAACCTGTGTAGGATCTCTTTGTGTTGTTGTTGTGTTCTTTCTAATGCCCCCTGGCAGAAGGTATTCCAGACCAAGTCTATATAGGTTAGTGGGATGAGAAGTGCGACTCTGGTTTATAATGGAATCACAAGGGTCGGAGTCCGATTTAGCCAGTTTCCACCTCAATTTTGAACGAGCACCCCCAGGGGCAAAATCTGGGGGACGTACCCTCTCCCACCCTCTCTTACCTCAGAGGGACTTTCCGGTCTACGGATTTCACCTTTTTCTTACGGGGTGGGATAGCATGTATCCCAAGAATACGGGCCCAAGAATGAATGAATATATATATATATATATGTGTGTGTGTGTGTGTGTCTGTAATATATCCTTTACATCATGTCCTTAAAATATAACCTGAAAAGGAAAACTAGCTCATATTTATATGGCTGAAGCTAGACTCAGCCTGAAAGGATTAAAATTTTGATGCAGTCTGGCCGAATCGGTTATTAGAGCGACAAAAGTACATCCGCCCATTTCAGAAGACGGCTTGGAAGCTAATATCACTTTTCACCCTTACGCGCGAGAGGGCGAAAAAAACATGTGTCTATTATTTTATACGGTCAGCAAATATTGGGGCTCGCGATGCGAACCTACTCCTTTCTCCAGGCGTATACACGTGCAGAAATGCAAAGGCATGCGATTTATGGGAAGTTCTGTTGCTAAGGGTTTGGTAGCGATAAATTGAGATTACTGCGGATTGGATTTAGGAAAGGGAATTTAAATGCTAGAATGGAGGGCATAGTATTTAATATATTATGTATATATATATATATATATATATATATATATATATATATATATATATATATATATATATATATACATTTACAAAATACATATATATATATATATAAATATACATGTATGTGTGTGTGTATAATACTCTTAATGACCTTTCTTACTAATGGGATATGAAATTTCCCGTTCTACAGAGGGAATCGGAAAAATGGGCCCCGTAAGCTGAAGGTTAACTTGTCCATATCCGGCCTAGAGACTGAGATAATTAATGACGTTCGTCTGGATTCGATCTGGGCACCCTCCTCTCCGAAAGCCGACACGATACCACTAGGTTACCTCGAGCCATAATCTCTGTTATCAATATAATCAATAAGACCGTTACTAAATTTAAATATAATTTAATAGCACATATTATCAGTATAAGCTTATTAAAATAAAAGGGTTGAAAGGTGACTAAAATATCTCAAATTCATTTCATACTTAGAAAAAAAAATTTCATTGGCCATAGTTATAATGAATCCGTTCAAATAGAATGCCATCGTAACAAAGGTGAGAAGTTAGAAGAGTAGATATGTTTCCCTCTCTGCATAGAATTTAGCTTCTCAGGCAGAAAGTTAAATAGAGCTGAATGCCTGAATTTGAGAACTAGTCTATTATTGGAGAGAGAAAGCAGAATGTACTTGCGTGGCTCTGTTCTCCATGAGTAGCCATATCAACAAATTATTTTGCAGCACCGAATGATTGCAAAGCATTGCATATTAGGTATTACACATACTATTCCCAATAGAGAACGCGATTTGAACTCAATTTTAAATCAGTTCCATTTATAACCTATGTAGAAATATGGTATATTTGATATCTGAAGAGAGTTAATATTGTTTTTGAAACTAGGTTGATGAAGGTGTCGGAATTTATATTTGGTTTGTTTTGAATACCATTCAACGTTGGTGAATAAATAAAAGTTGAAAACCAAAATATTTTATGATTTTAAGTTTTGTTAGAAATCTAAAATTCGTAAAATTTGTATTTTATATTCTTTGTATTTCTATTTTATTTGTTTTTATCTTTTGAATCCCTTTAAAATTTATATTTAAAGGATATCGCAAGTCTTTCTATCTATATTAATGTCACAAATAGTTTTTGTCATATTTATGAATCTTTTCTTCAATTTAAACAAAAATTTTCCATCTAGGTTGAAAACACTTTTGTTTTATTCTGTATTTTTTTTTAACTTTAGAGAAATAAAAACACTTAAGAGACCTTGAGAGTAATAAAAACACGCTTATAGTCAAGCAAAAGTTAACAAATTATAATTTAATCGAGTAACGATCAGAATCGAATATTCGGTCAGATTTGAATTTTATCCGCTCAAAGAGTATTTTTGTTATTCAGCATACTTACTTCTTATACGATTTTAAAAAAATTGGGAGTAAATATTATCCAATCCATTTATAAGATTTAATTGATCTGAAGAATTACTTATCCGAAGCTAAAGAAGTAAAATGAGTGACTTACGAAAAATGTTTAGTACCGGTATGGAATTTAATCGAGTTGCTCCAACAAAAGTTTTTTCTTTCTATCTTTCAGCATACGATCAGAATCAAATCTTCGGTCAGATTTGTTTTCTATTCGTGTGAAAGAGTATTTTTATTATTGAGAATACTTACTTCTTAAACGATTTAAAAAAATTAGGAGTAAATATTTTCCCAATCAATTTTACGAGATTTAATTGATCTGAAGAATTACTTACCCGAGCTAAAGAAGTAACGAGTGACTTTGAAGGAGAGTAATTTCTGCAAGAACAATATTTGGTCTAAAAAGGAAACAACACACACACCAAACACACACACATATATATATATATATATGATCTATATATATATATATATATATGAAACAAATTATAATCCTTTTAAATACTCCTAACATGCTTTTTCCAAATTCGTTTATCTTATTGCAACAGAATACGTCCAAACAGAATCCCTTAACCTTGGATTGCGACCTAAAATCAACCAGTATAAATCTATTTTTTTCCCCTAAAGCTGTTGCACGCGCGGACCATTATATAAGCATTATATAACGGGCATCGCGAGACCATAACCTCATATGACGCGACTTAATCACGTGTCAGTTATTTAACCAATTAAAGTTCAACCCGCCTGAAAAACCCGCGCTTTTCTCAATAATTCCGTAGCTTTGGGGTGTCTGCTCTCAGCTAGGAAACATGTAGAGCTCTCCGTGCGTATTTTCAGCGGTCCTGCCGCTGGTCGGGCGTCGTACCCGATTAGCCGTGATGTGTTTTGAACGTTAAATTTGACAAGTGTATATCCAGTCTTTTTAAAACCCCATTCTTAATAAAAGAACTTGGAAGTTTTGTGGAGTACCATGTTTTTCTGCATGGACTTTCCTTCCTACGCCACTACGACTACATGATTCTCTGGGACGTTGCGCTATCTCGTCCCTGATGAGTCAACGGCCAAGTTATTTGCCCGGCAACAACCATTATTATTGTTATTATTATTACAAGAGTCGGCAGGATTCGAACCTGCGCGGGAAGATCCCAATGGATTTCCAGCCCATGTTCCGGTGAGCAAAGGACATGTGTGAAATTTTAGCTTCCACTGTGGTGTTTCGGTTTGAGCGATTCCATTCAGTTATCATCTATGCGAGTGATTCATCATAGACGGATGTCCACTGGGCGAGTGTGAGTTTGATTAGCCGGCAATTATTGTTAGTGTTTGGTGCAACCAGCGCGAACTAATGTGCTTTTGGAAAGCAGTGGTGCTAGGATTGTGCGTTTCACAAACAAAAGCGTGTGGAATATTCATCTCCTCCAATTGATGTTGCATTGCGAGTGATTTCATGCAAGTTTTAGTTCCGATGTGGGTGATTTCGAGTCACCAAAAAGTGAATTAGCATGCGTTTATGTGATATTCGTTTTATATTGTGAAACATGTGCTTCATGTTAGTGGAGGTTTAGCGATCATATCGTCAAAATTTGTACTCTTTCATACGGATGCTACTACTCCTGAAGGAAAATTGATGTGTTTTAACACTGTAAAATGAAGTGGCAAGTGTTGTAAATTTCTCTAAAATTATATTTAATGTTTTTAACATATGTGGCAAAGAGAATTTTTATTTAAAGTGTATTTAAATTCTGATGAAGAATATTATGAGTAATTTGATATGTTTTCTTAATATAATTCATAAAATAATAGATAAAGGGATAGATTACGAATAATAAAAGTTAAGAAGATTCTAACATTTCTTTTGTGCAAATAAGAAATTGAATTTTTGAAAATATAACTGTGTATTGATAAATTGAGATTTAATTTACTAATTTTGATATATTTTAATCATCTCATTTATTGTGCATTTTAGTTTCAGTGATTGATTTTTAACGTTTAAAGTTACCAATTTTGATATATTCCATAACATTTAGTGTATATTTTTGTTTCATTCAGTGATTTTAATAGTTGTAGTTTATTATTGATTTAAAGTTTATATTTTATTTTTGTGTTTTTGTGGTACATTTATTGCAACGCGTTGGACGTTGACTAGCAATACGATCTGAGAGTGTGGTTAACAAAACAATTACTGGGATGTTTTAACCTCAGATAAAAATTTCAGGAAACAAATTCTCTCAAGTACCACAAATCATTTAGTGTATTTTTTTAAATGTCTTTGATGTTCTTTAGTTTTATAATGAATATTTTGATATTTTTTATTTCATAATAGTAATTTTGATATTTTTAAATTTAAATGAATCTTGAATTTTTAAAATATTGATAGTTTTTGTATCCGGATACTCGAGACCCATACTACCCAGTCAAAAATATGAAAGTAATTGTGAATTCCTGATATATGCTAAAGTGATCCTGATTTCTGCCATGACATTTTTATACTAATTATTAGACTGTGCACTCTTCTAACTTGATTTGGATATTGAAGAAAATTAATGATTTAAAACAATTTGCACCGAATTAAGTCAAACAAATTTTTTCTTCCGGTAACCTAACCTCAACTTAATTGAAATTTAATTCCTTGTGAGTCGGTTCGACCCCGACCACAAATATGATATAATACAAATCCCAATTGAGTCGGTTAGACCCCGACCATAATTTAATTTAATAATAATAAATCTTTGTGATTCGGTTCGACCCCGAACGCAAAATAATCCTTGAACAACCCAACCAATGTTAGCTCAGTGAGCCTGAGTTTAGTGCATTTTCGCCGGGCCTCTGCGGAATATCACACCGTAGACTGTCACATTTGAAGACCTAGGCTAAGTTCATTGCTCCAGTGGTGTAAATACATTTCTCCCTAACTTAAAAAAAAATAATGTTGAGTGTTATTGGATGAAATCAAATTAAGACAATTTTTGAAAGTATTATTTTTAAAACCCTGTTTTTCCTAATTGAACCATATTCCTAATTATTTGAAATGATCATTGCCAAATTAACTTTATTTAATCTGTTTACTGTGTTGAATTGTATTTAAAAAAATTCTTATTAATTTGTTTCCATGGTGCATTAGAAAAAATTATATTAGAAAAACCTTTGAAGATATTTACCAAGAATTTAACAAATTGACTTTAATAACCACCATGAAGCCTAACACCGAATAGCGACCAACCTCATGAACCAGAGATCCTTTTCCTTTTTGATTTTAATTTTTTGGGGGTACCTAACACCTCTTGACTCCATTGTGATGGTTAAACTTTGCGTGTCGTCCAAATAAAGAAAAAAATCTATCTTTTAAACTTTCTCTTAGAAAAACCCTATTATGTATGAACCTCTGGATCTCGTGAATGTAACCCGAATATGACAATTTTAAATTTTTTCTTCTTTTGAGAATTTATGTACATATTTCATAAAAACCAAGTGTTGTAATTTATTGTGTTCCTTAATAAGTATTTTTTTTCATTCCATTTTTAAGTGTCCACTGAAATTTTTTGTGATTTACTGTGCTTTAATAAGTATTTTTTTTCTCATTTCATTTTAAGTGTATATCAATTTTGTTCTGAGTTTGAAATACTACCATATTCATCTTAATATGTAATTTAAGTGTAGTGATATTTTTATTTTCGTTTAATGCTATTTTGTATAATTCATGACCTGAGCAGACACGCAAAGATGATAGCACAAAAATTAAATTTGTCAACCTTGAGTCAAAATTTTATTCCATATTACTCCTCAAAATTTTAGTCCTAATTACGCTTTTGATACGCGGGTCTCGCCTGATGGAGAGCCTTGCTGAGAGAGTCGGTCCCTTACGCAAGTCTTTTCCGGCGGGGGGGGGGGGGGAAATTGAAACAAATTTTAATCCTTTTAAATACTCCTAACATGCTTTTTCCAAATTCGTTTACCTTATTGCAACAGAATACGTCCCAACAGAATCCCTTAACCTTGGATTGCGACCTAAATTCAACCAATATATTTCCCCTTCAACCAATTTATTTTTCCCCTAAAGCTGTTGCACGCGCGGACCATTATATAAGCATTATATAACGGGCATCGCGAGACCATAACCTCATATGACGCGACTTAATCACGTGTCAGTTATTTAACCAATTAAAGTTCAACCCGCCTGAAAAACCCGCGCTTTTCTCAATAATTCCGTAGCTTTGGGGTGTCTGCTCTCAGCCAGGAAACATGTAGAGCTCTCCGTGCGTATTTTCAGCGGTCCTGCCGCTGGTCGAGGCGCCGTACCCGACTAGCCGTGATGTGTTTTGAACGTTAAATTTGACAAGTGTATATCCAGTCTTTTTAAAACCCCATTCTTAATAAAAGAACTGTGAAGTTTTTGTGGAGTACTATGATTTCTACCTGAACTTCCTTCCTATGCCACTACGGCTACAAGATTTCTCTGGGACGCTGCGCTATCTCGTCCCTGATGAGTCAACGGCCACGTTATTTGCCCGACAACAACCATTATTATTGTTATTATTATTACATATATATATATATATATATATATATATATATATATGTAATGAAAATTAAATAACTTTGCGTGGGAGCATCAGGGACGAGTAATCGCAACGTCCCAGGAAATCTTGCTGTAGTCGTACCATAGGGATGCAGGCAAATGGAGAGTCACAGATATTCAAACCGTTGGTGTAATAATCCTTTTTATTGTTGGATTGTTTTCTCTAAGCGGAATTACAGTCGTAATTAATACAGTTTATGTTCATTACAGGATTATCATAGTTAAGAACAGGAATGATGCTGCCGGGGACAGCACATGAAATATATAAAAACTGTAGCGCAATTTACGACATGTTGCTAGCATGCAGATCAGAGACACAATACCCGCGAAAACTCTAGTTTCTATGCTCTTGAGTACAGGCGCGCTGAACTTTAATTGGTTAGAATTAGATATATATATATATATACAGGGTGATCAGAAAGTCAGTATACATTTGAAAAAGTAATAATTCATGGAATAATGTAGGTAGAGAGGTAAAAATTAACACACATGCTTGGAATGACATGGGGTTTTACTGCAACCACAAAATAACCTTTAAAAATGGTCACAGATGGCGCTTCATGTGATAAGAAAAGCAATAATTAGCATAACAAATTATGACAAAGCAAAGATGATGTTCTTTCGGAACAAATGCTCAACATTTCGACTGTCATTCCTCATCAATAGCTGTAGTCGAGGGACAATGTTCTGAACAGCACTGTACATCATATCTCTATTTATGGTGAGACATTGGCGTTGGATTGTTGTCTTTAGCATCCCTATTAGGGTTTATACAAAAACCTACTTTTTGAAAAACCGGTTTTCGAATTCCAGATTTCCAAAAACCGGTTTTAGCCGGTTTTAGCCGGTTTTTAAAATTTTTGTCAAAATAAATAGAATAAAGAAAAATATTTATTTAATTTATATAAAATAACAAAAACGAAATCAATATCAACGAAGTCAAAATATAAAAAAAATTAAGAATTACACATTACTTACACAAAGTAACGAAAACTCGAACAAAAATTTCAAATTTCAAATAATATTTCACTAATTTTAATTTCTCCTAAGAAAATAGGATTTTAAAAAACATAAAATATCCACTGAACGGTAGCTAAGTCTTGTTCTTGTTTTGTACACAATATTGCCTGAAATCGAAAATACTCGTTCACCTAACTACTGAACTTGGTTTATAGTTATCAGGGTATCAAATAACAAATCTAAGTTTTTTGTTCTTTTATTCGTTTCCTCAAATAATGAAAATTCAGCTTTCAGTGTCCTTTGGATTTGTAATTTTTCTTCAGGGTCTTCAAGAAACTTATGAATTTATTTTTTCATAGCTTCCTTTAAAAAAGCATTACTCTGATGAGTAGTTTCTTCGATTTGCTCTTCATGAGAATCGGTTTCTACATAAGAATTTGGAAATATTCTAGACAATATCTTTCCAGATAACTACAAATCAAATAAGTTAATCAAAAAAGCAAATCAAATATGTTAAAAATTAATTTTTCCACAATAATTTGAATTCTTTTAAACCGGTTTTCAAATGTGACAAATTTATTTTAAAAACCGGTTTTTTAAAACCGGGTTTGAAGAACCGTCAAACCCTAATGATGTCGGTCCATCGTGAACTTCAAAATCATTCTCTTCACAGCTGCAATTGTCATAGGACCTTTACCCTTTCGAATGCCCTTCCTATGGCGATAGGATCGTAAAGCTGCAGTAGAAGGTTCCCCATTCTGATAGTACAGCTTCACTAACAGTGCCTTTTCTGGTAACGTCAACATGCTGCGATTGCTTGTGCATCTGTTTCCCTCCATAGGACAATAGGAACAATTGTCTATCTGTGTTACCTAGGCCAACGCCTTCAAACACAGATATTTCAAGAGAATGTCAGCGGAGAGCGGAAGTACCTCCGAAATGAGTATTGAAAGTTCGTAGAATAGCATCAACAGTTCAGGAAAATGCACAGCTCCCTTTATACGTGATTCTCATGCAGCGTTACTAACGTTTTGCTGTCCAACGCGATCTGTTGGCCTTTTTTTGAACTTTTTTTGGGGTTACAATAAAACCCCATGTCATTCCAAGCGTGTGTGTCAATTTTTGCCTCTCTACCTACATTATTCCGTGAATTATTACTTTTCCAAATGTATACTGACTTTCTGATCATCCTGTATATATTTTACGATGACCAGAGCCGCACACTACAACAGTAGAGAAGAAGTAGTTGAAGTCCGACTAAATATTTATCAGGCGGAACTGACACAACCTCTCGGGGCAACAGAAAATCGGAGAGAGCCAACCTGTACATGGCGCAGAGCCTTAAATAGACTTTTGAGATTAGCTTGTCATGTGATCTTAATAGGAAAGGTTAATTGGTTAAAGTTTAGGAGTGGTCCCACAACAACACCGATCTCTATTAGACATCTATAATACCTCACATCATAAAAACGCGTACCTCTATATGACGTTGAAAAATATCTACATCACGTGGAATGGAGCTCTATAGGAGCTCCGAGGTGTGCTCTCTTTGAGATCCATAAGACGTCTACGATATCTAAGCGATGCTCTATAGGACGTCTATAAGAGCGAAATTTCGATGTGGAGGGTACGTGATTTAGATATTTTAGACCTCTAAAGGACGTACTACAACCCCTCCAAAATATTGTATTTTGGATCTTAATTTCTTATAATAAATTAAGCTTAATTTATTCGAACAATTTGTCATTCTAATAGGATATTTTATGCAAAAATAATTGCTACAGAGATTCTATAACTAAAAGTAAATTTATGGAAGTATAACAAAGAGTAATAAAATAATAGCTATTATTTTTATACTCTTTGTTATACTTCCATAAAATTTACTTTAGTTTTAGAATCTCTGTAGCAGTTATTTTTGCATAAAAATGTCCTATGAGAATGCAAATTGTTCAAAATAAATTAAGATTAATGTATTATTACTTATTAAGTAATTATTACTTAATAATTAATAATACATTTACCACTATTATTTTATATTCTTTTGTTATACTTCCATAAATTTACTTTTAGTTTTAGAATCTCTGTAGAAATTATTTTTGCATGAAAATGTCCTATTAGAATGCAAATTGTTCGAATATATTAAGCTCAATTAGTTTTCTAAATTTATTAAGAAATTTAGGTCCAAAATACAATGTAAATATTAATATTTACCACTACTTTTGATGTTTTACGATGACAATTATCATACATTATAACTGCCAAAAATAGCGATATATATTATTACTTAAATAATAATTTTATTACTAATGTTTAATGTAAAAATATTTAACAATAATTATATTAAATAGTATAATAATAAAACTAATATTTTTACATTAAATCTAAATAATGTAAAAGATTTAGTTTTAATGTGAAAATATGTTTACATTAAAACTTGGTATTAATGCATTCTGAAATTTAAGAAAAAAGAAAATTAACCCAAAATGCTAATTTTTCAATTGAAAAACTGAACTATTATAAGTGCGTATATATTTTTCTTTAATGTAGTTGTTCTAATTAATAAATATGCATTTCACAATTAAAATTAAATTGAATATTGAATTACCTTTTAAATTTGCTTGAAGACAGTTCTCTTCTTTCCTTTTAATAGCTATTCTGATTAAGACTTATTTATTCGTCATAGGTTTTTAACAGTTTAAAACCAGTTTTCGATGCTTGTAATGTCAAAAACCCAACCCTGCAACAGTATACTGGTTGAATATATAGATATATCATATCTCTTTCTTTTTCAGCCATATTACTTATAAAAGTAACTTTAGTAGACATAATAAATTAGTTTCAAAAAGTATATCTATGAAAATCATAATTTATTTTTATAAAAAATTTCTGCTTCAGTTGGATTTTCCTTAAAAATATCTTCTTCATAATTAATCCAGAATTGTTTGTGTTCACATTCTTTAACATAAATATATTTTAATACTGCAAGAAAGAAAGAAAGAAAAAATGTTTTAATAAAAGGCTTTATTGATACAAAATCATAAAATTTCCCCCACAGACAATTTTCTTTTTGTTTTGAACTCCTAGCATTTGCATGCCTTAACCAGTCTTTGACGACGGTTTCAATTTCTGAGTCAGTCACCTGCTTGTACAATGGATTTCTCCTAGCTGCACCTAGAAGTACAATAAATAAATTTTAATTCGTTAGAAAAATATCATAGGTTTACCTTAATATCGTTTACATTTGTGAGATGGGTTTTAACTTAATGCATACTCGTAATATGCACACATTTAATATAACTAAAATATTACATACATATATATATTATCTAAAAATGAACATAATTTAGTGGTATAAATAAAAATAGTAAACTCAAAGGATGAAAACGGATTAAATTCTAAATAGACATATTAATGAAATAATAAAGAAAACTTTGAATAATTGCTTACTAAATATAAGATGAGAAAATTTTAAGTTGCAGAACGCTTTTCTTTTGCGCCCAACCAGCTAAATTTTGTGAGTATTTTTGTCAGTATATTGCCAGTATTTTGACAGCATCCACTGTACCTTGTTTCCCCAGACTTATGCCACTAGTCTGAGTAATTACTTCATACTAAAAAAAAAATTTAACTTAGAATATAAATATGAATTCACAAAACATACACAATATATTTACTAGAATATATTTCATAACATTCAAAGACTTGTCCATTAAAATGACATTAATGTTAATTCTATACCATAAACTTTTTCTGTGAACTCGAATAGGAAAATATTGCTGATCTACAATTTTCACTGTTATTTCAGTAAATTTCTCTTCAGGCAATCTTTTAATTTTGTGAGTGTGTATGTTATATTAAGTCGGCTCTAAAATAGTTATCTTACTAAAGAGTAATAATAAAATAATATACTATCCAACAGTTCTTTGTGTCATTATTGTGTAGCTCCTGCTCAAGCTTTGAAAGATACACCATCGTTTATTCCGGTTTCAGATTTATTGGGCATTAATGCGGTTTTCATTTCTTTCAATTTACATTTTCTTAAATTGCTGTTAGGAGGATATTCAGTATCATATTTTTATGAACTGTTGTGATGTCGTTGGTTGATTATTTGTATTTGATTCGGTTTCAGATCCTGTGGGTTCGAGTCCCACTGGTGGCATGGATGTTGTAGGCGTTCGAATCGGCTTTAAACTGTAGATCCCGGTTAATTATGCCCTCGTGTAGCAAAATTGACTGTAGCGCTCCAAACCAAATCAAATCAAACCCTTCATCTTTTGAAAAGGCAGTTTATCAGCCTCTTTAGCCATTTTAAGCTTCATAATGTCTATCTGGGGTAATGCCTTGTACCATCATCCTTCCTCTTTAAAATAAGACACAATATCAAGGCTTTCATCCATCAAAATGTGTAAGTGGAAATCACTCTAGAACTTAACAGTAATTATAATTTAATACAAGACTGTAACCTTAGTTTTTTTTCACTCTCTAATAGTTTCTAATTTTTTTTCAACCAGTTATTTCTTATATTTTTAAAATTATGCACAGAATTTATTAAAAAGAATAGTGGGCCTATCTTTTTCAGTTCGGTGAGGATCGGGCATGAAATGTCTAAAAAATTATTTCTTCTATCTATAAAACACAATACCACTGTTAATGACCGCAATTGTTTCAGACATTTCTTTAGTTTAATAGTTAGATGTATATACAGAAATACATTAACTGTAGGTATTCATTTGGTTGATTATTTGTATAGTTTTCGGTTTTATCTAATTGTTACGCCACTGACCAGGAATATTTCTCTTCATAACGGCATCACCTAACGCGCTCTTCGTATGTGCCGATGCCGGCTTGTTAATGCGTGACGTTGGTCATAAGCTACAGAGAGGGCATGAGATAGATTCGTTGAGTTTGGAATACGTTTATATACAGAAATACAGAACTTTTATTTATAAGTTGGTATGAACTAACAAGTGGTTTCCTCCAGGTATAAAAATATTGTTCTAGTTATGTTAATCACTATTATATATTAGCAATTACTTTGTAGTTACCCTAATCATGTCAGCACAGGAACCAAAAGAAAAAACGTGTATACACAACTATAATTTTCATTAAGAATGGGAAAAGAAATATTTTTTTATACATTTTAAGAAGAAATGTATTTGTCTGATTTGTGGTTCAACAGTTGCTGTTGGAAAAAAATGCAACATAGAACGACATTTCACAACAGTTCATCAAAAATATGATACTGAATATCCTCCTAACAGCAATTTAAGAAAATGTAAATTGAAAGAAATGAAACCGCATTAATTGCCCAACAATCTTTGTTTACCAGGCCCGTGAATAAATCAAAAGCTGCTACTATTGCATCGTTTAAGATTGCACATATACTTGCAATGCACAAAAAACCTTTAGGATGGTAACATAATTAAAGAATTAATGCTTGCTGCATCAGAGATATTATTTCAGGATTTAAAAATAGAATGAAATTATGTGTAGCTATCCAGGAAGTTCAATTATGCAGAAATTCAGTAACTCGTAGAATAGAATCAATATCTGTGAATATCAAAGAACAATTAAAAGATGATTTACAAAAATGTGTTTTTTCTAAGTTTACAGGTGATGAATCAACAGATAATGTAGCACAAATAAATATTTTATAAGGATGGTTTTCAAAGATTGCTCAGCAAAGGAAGATATACTGTCCTTTTGTCATTAAAAGGGAATAAAGGTGGGTACGACATATACCAAGCTATTAAAAATCATATTACAAAAATTAATCTCCCGCTTCAATTAATACTTTAATGTTACATTGTGAAATTAGGTGGCTTAGTAAGGGAAAAGTCTTGGAACGATTTTTAGAGCTTCTTCCAGAGATAAAACAGTTTGTAGAGTCTAAATTAAAGCAAACAAATCATGAATAATGCATTAATATAATTGAAAATATAATGATAATAAGTAAAGTAAAATATAAATTATACAACAAGGACCTGCCACTAACAACACAATATATTACTAGAATATATTTGTAACATTCAAACACTTGTCTATTAAAATGAACAGTTAATGTTACTTCTATACCATAAAATTTTTGTATGAACTCTAATAGGAGGAAAATATTGCTGATATACAATTTCACTGATCAAATACTCTATTTCTCAATCCAAATACTCAATTTACTAGCTGTGATAAAGATTTATCAGCTTTTCTTAACAATTTCTTAATTTAACATTATATTTTGTTATATAGTATTTCGGGTATGGTAAAATAAGAGGAAATTTTTATTTTGAGAGAACTGCAAAATAACTTTTACCTTACTTTTTTGCATTATAAACAACAATTACACATTAAAATGCTCCCGTTTTGTAAAATTCCCCTTCTTTACTTTCCAGTAACAGTAATTTTTTGTCTTTCTAGCTGCTCTCAGGGAATTTCCTGCGTGTCTTTGATTTCATTTGACTCTGAAGTATTGAGTTATGAATTCTAATACTATCCAAATTTTATAGCCTTTCAAATTATATTATTCGTGCTATTCGTTCGGGTTATTCATGCTTGAAGCACAGTGAAAAAGTGCAGCTATGACATTTTGTTGCATTCCCTTTAAATTTCCTACAGTACTTCGTAACATAGTAATTCTGTAGGTGAGCAATGAAGGTATCGCTCACTTTTCCTTTTCCTGAAAAATCTTTAGTTTTAATTTTTAATTTTCTTAGACGTTAGCCAACTCTTTTCTGGGCATGTCCAATACATTCCATTTTAGTTATTCTATTGTCTCCATACATATCTTTCACATTAAAAAAACCCTTCGAGTCACCGTCCCCATAATATCCTGTGTATTGCAATTTGCATTTTTCCTTTGAGCGACCAAATATTCGTGAAGCACCCACAATTTCCATCTTTGAAGCAGAGCCTTGAAAATTATATTGACATATATGGTCAGCTTTTAATGTTTCAAACTCTAAATTTTTAGGTAGTCTTTCCAATTTTTTACATGTTGGACAGTAGGAAGATAAAATTTCTATATGTCCAGAACTTTACCGGTATCAATGGGAATAGCAGCAACACACCCATTCAGAGACGTGTAGCCTCTGCGTTCCCCTGTGCCATCCACAGAAACCCCACATTCCAGTTTCATTATTTTGTTTCTGCTCAAGATCATTTGCAGCCTTTTTTCATCATATATTCTGCAACAACTTTTGAAAGTTTCCCTTCCAAAGCTTTGTAAGCTGTTTTAGTCAGTGCATGTAAATTCAAAGTTGAACATAATTTATATGCTGCAGCAAAACCTTTACCAGTCTGGTGCATGCCATACACTAGTCTGGTATTTACTTCAGAAGAATTTACATTTTTTTTTTTTTTTTAAGATGCAAAACCTTTATGGAAGTCACAGTTTTTACACTGAATATAAAAATGTGAGCACAGCCCATATCTTGATTCCTCACATAATGTTTGTTTATCTGCAAAACAGTTTGGACAGCAGAGTTCAGATATTATATTTAAAAGAATTCCAATATCTAAAATTCTAAAACCACTCATTGAACCACAGTTTTCATTTGTTGATATAGAACTAGCCGTCTGTAGCTTTGAAAAACTGGCAGAAAAACTTTTATCACCAACAGATGCAGCATTATGCATTTCACTTTCAACAGGACTATTATTTATTTGTAAATTTATTACCATAAAACTTACGTTTGCGTTTTCTAGAATTACTTATTGGCATTTTCGTTGAAAAAAAAACTAAAAATATCGAGAAAAATAAATGGATTTCGCGACTTTCAAATGCATAGATCAAATGCAAACTCGTGCGTAAACAATGATTTGGAATGCACAGTTTAATGCCAATTTCTAAAACAAAATTCGGTAAATACCGTTGCCAGATATAATTCTTACTATTACCAAGATGCTTAAAAAAACTATTTTGTGTTTTTATGTGCGTATATAATCAGTTTTCCTAACAAAATCATGAAAAACAGCAATGCAAACAAACATTTTTGCTTACTTCCGGTTTGCAGAAACGTACTTTTAGTCGTAAAATTTCACAGCCAAGCAATATTAAAATATCTAAAACTTGGGTTCTAGACGAGCTAGAAACAAAATTCAAACAGATTTTGAAAGTAAAATATTACGCAGTCATAAAATAGCAAAAATAAAAAATCGATATTTTGACAGAAATTGACGTTTTAAAGGTGTCTTTATAATAAACACTTACCTTAAAACAAATAAAGGAAATCGATATAAACTTGTTGAGCAAGGATATCCGCAATATTCCGCCGTGATTATAGATCCAAATGAAGCATTCAGGTGCACTCGGTAACAAATAACACAGCAGCAGTGTAGTTTGTTCATCATGGCGCTTTTGGACGGAGCTGGTCTAAAAGAGATCCATAAGATGTCTATATCAGTATCTTTATAGACGTAGACCATAGAGACTTCATCTATTAGAGATCGAAACTTAGAGGACTTATAGATGTATATAATGGGTCTTAGATCTCTAATAGACGCTGAAATGAAGTACGACTATTAGACATCTATTTTTTCATCTTATAGAGTTCTATAGTACGTCCTGGATGTCATGGATGAATTTTCGAGCTCTAATAGACCGACCATTAGATCTGTGTGGTTGTGTGGGGTATGATACTTGCGCGAAAGTAAGTTAATTTATGTACTTACGCTACGCATGTTTAGTTTTTAAGCAATAGAGCAGCCATTTAAAAATTTCACCCAGGGAATTTAGAATAAGCTAGGCTTTGAAAAGGCTAAAGGGATTTTTAATGTTATAGATATATAGATAATATATATATATATATATATATATATATATATAATATATATATATATATATATATATATATATATATATATATATATTTATATATATATATATATATATATATTTATATTATATATATATATATATATATATTTATATTTATTTATTTATTTATTTATCTATAGTGATATATTTATATATATACGTATATACATATACAGTTGATTTGGTTAACTCGACGACATTGGGAAGGGATCATTTGGTTCTAATAACCAGCTAGTCCGATTACATGAACATAGGCTTATGCCATAGGATTATGCAGTGGTATTTGTGTCTCGGTTCTGTAGGATTCCGTCCGAATAAGCGGCTGGTCCGATTAACCGGTGGTCCAATTAACCGAATTCGACTGTATACACAGAGAAAAAAAAAGCCGGTCAGTTTTCGAAAGTTCCAGGTTTGCAGACACACTTCATGTGGGTTGAAAATAAAATGGGTCGACTGACCTATCTAATGTGTTCACCGCCTCACCCCAAAGCGAGCTGAATATCTTGTTTGCGGGTTGATGAGATTTTCCCGTTTTCCTGGCTCGCGCTGCGGGAGATTTTCTTCGGAAGAGGGTCGGAAGCGGGTCGAAAGCTGTACTTTGAAGCAATTAGTAGCTTTTTGGCTGGGGAAATAGGAAAATGGCGCTTGTCGACGAAACGGAGTGTCCACGTGTTATAGTGCATGTAAGTACATTTTTTATCTTTTGAACATTAAAATATATGCAAAATCCTTCATGTAAACCCGAATTATAGAGCATACTTCAACACAATAGAAATGTGAGGACTTGTAACGGAAGATTTGCTATTTGTTTAAATTTGAAATTGTTGTGTAAGGCTAAAGTTGCGACAATAGCGTAAGCTATTGCATGTTTAACATATAACTCATATATGAATTATAGCTGTATATGGTTGAGCATATCATGATATTAGGTTTTCTTGTCGCAAATCTTCCATGTGCTGTGTGTGTGTGTGTGTGCGTACATGTATGTAATATCTAAACATTATGTATTAAAATTATTTTTACATTACATAAAAATCTCATAGAAAACTCTTAATTGAATGCAATTTTAATGAATAAATAGATTTTTATGATTTAAAAAAAAAACAAGAATACGATTTCTAAAAGTAATTTTTGACATCTACTGATATAACAGGAACACACAGCTTCTAAATATCCACTATAAAAAATAAGGTTGACAACTTATTTTACAGATGTTAATGAGCTGTCGCTTCCTACAACTTTTATTAATAACTCATCAATATTTTTAAAAAGCTTAGAACCACTGAAAAAAAAGTAAAAGCATGCAGTTTGTTTCATGCAATGCTACGAGTAGTATACGTATGTATATCTATTTGTGTGTACATATAAGTTGTGTTTGAAAGTCCAAGTTCATTCTAAAATCCAAATCTACAGATGATACCATCTGGCGATAACATTTAATTATAACTCATTTGACATGGTCGAATTTAGAAAAATGAATAAACTAGAGGTGAAATCAAGGTTTTTAAAATTCATCTATACATTGCATTTATGTGTGGAAGTGTGTGTTTGTGAATAAGTAAATAGAGAGTAGGACATAAAAGAATATCTTGTAACAGATGATGATCTATCTAGACAACTAATTCAAAATTCTACGAGTCTTTTCCTTTATACTAATATTGTCAGTTTATAAACTAATTTATTCTCCTAAAGATTTGATACATTTTAGCTTTATATAAACCACCTTAAAGCCAGAAGGAATGCTGTAATGATAATAAGGTAGCTGGAAATTCAATTGAAATTAATATTCATAGGCAAAAATAGGGGAGGGGGGGGGGGAGATTGTTTTTGAAAATTTTCATGGCATGTATACAAGTAAAGTGGCAATTTTCTTATCTAATATTAAAAACATAATTTGAAGTTTGTTTATTTTACAAACTAATGTTATTGTTCGGAGTTGTCATCTTAGCTGTATAAAATTTAAATGATTATCCTAAATTTGGGTAACAAAATTTCATTTAAAAAATTCGATGCAAACACTTTCAGACTAGGCATTTGGAAAAGTTCTTTTAAACATGAAGGCTAATGTACTGCAAAGTTAAGATGACAGAATTTTTTTTAAAGTGTAAGTATTTATTACTAGTTGTGAAGTAGGCTTTATAACTTTTAATGATAATATTTTTAATGTTCAATAGATTAAAGAAGTGCTAATTTGATTCATTTTAATTCAACGCAAACAATGTCATCTTTATATATTTATAGTTCTCAGGATGGCAAGTATCAAATAAAGGTGTCTGGAATAAAATTATAAATCACTTGCTTCAAACTGAGATACATAATGCAGTAACTAGGAATTATTACCAAAGCTTTAAATGATCTGTGTCTTATAATATTAAAAAGATAATTAAATGTGTGTATATATATATATATATATATAGGCTCAATACACAACTCGCTTTAATTAACTCATTCAAAGAGTTTTAAACTCACAAAGGCAGGTAAATGTACCCGTTTTCGAAAGTGGGTTGTAGGACCCACTTTCCAATGTGGGTTGTTCGACTCACCAAAAGCGAGTTCCACTGTGCAGTGGATTTCAACCCAGCAAAGTGAGTTCACCGACCAACTTTTTTTTCTCTGTGTATATATATATATATATATATATATATATATATATATATATATATATATATATGTGTGTGTGTGTGTGTGTGTGTGTGTGTGTGTAAGCTACGTAAATTTTCTTTATCCTTTCTTGTATATTTTCCTCTCCCCTAAAAGAAACAACTCAGGTGTCCTCGACATACCATTATTAAATACAAATGGTAACGCACCACGTTAGTTCTTTGTTAAGCAAACACGAAGCGAATCTCTTCCGGAATACAAAACAACAAATCTCCGTGTTTAAATGAACCACGCCCTCACTGGGCTGTTATTTAAGAGATGTTGAAAGCGATTTCAGTTTGAGTACCTTTAATCTACTCCCCGTTGCTTCAAAGTTGGAAAAAGAGACGGAGGAGGGAGATAAAATGATGATATTTTAATATATTCTGTGCGTGTTCTCTAAAGAAAATATCCTTTGATGTCCTTATAATAGGTTTTTCTATCAGAGTCTGACTGAAGCTATATTATATTCGTCTTTTGGGCATATAAACAAAAGTCAATATAAATAATGACAGTCACGTGCTTTTGTCAAGCTGTCAAGGCGTAAGGTATATGTAACTTTTGTTTAATAAAAGATCTGAGTGACGATTTCTAGAAGAAATTTGCAAGTTGGGAAAATGCTATTTTCAAAATATATGGGAATCACGTAGATAATGGTCCCTTACCATCATATTCTGGAAATACACAGAAACTCTAGTTTATGGAATATATAACTTTGTTATTTTCTAAATATTAGTAAATTCTGCGTGTTTTACTTTATAGAACAACTTAATGGATATTCGTAGAAAGCTATTAGAATTTTAACTCTTCATAACGGTGCTACGTATGAGAAATCATTAAAGGTAAAATATAGGATCAAAATAAATGTAGTAGGAATAAAGATAAATGGAGGATAAAATAGCCAGCTTAAATGCTTTTTATCTAAAAAATTCATTTCGATTTCAGACCTTCCTCATAGCTCATATTATACGTTTATTCAGAGTAAAATGACATACAAAGAGAAAAACAAAGAACTTTTATATTCGAAAGGCATTTGAGGGTAATGAAGAAAAATTTCAAATAATCATCTTTTGCTGAAATTTTTAGATTACAGCATAAAATTTAACAAATCTATCACAGTTATTATTAACATTTATTGAGAAGTTTCCTTTTGGCAACTTTCAAATTCCTTAAAAAAATAAGTTCAAGTTTTGACAAATTTTTCTATATATTTGAAATTTTATTAGGTGTGCAAATAAACAAGTTTCAACTGCAATTTTAGTTAAAACAGTTTAGCTATTCCGATTGACCTGTAGTATAGCTGTAAGAAAATCAAACCTTATTATGGATAAATCGTTGATTACATTATACCAAGAACATACAAGAAGTGAGGACGTACCTATAAGGAGGGGTTTAGCCAAAAGGAGTTTGGCCATTACTGCACTATGAAATCGACTGTTTTCGTTTCTTTCAATAAAAGTGCACAATCACTTTTACTCTTTCAACTGGAGGTAAAGTAGTAGATGATGATCTCCCCAATTACGGGAATCATACGTGGTATGTTATCTTCATCTTTGACCCTCTGAATGCGTTATAAAGGTTAAGGAGAAAAGAAAGCTGAGAGAAATGCCCAAACGGAAATCACCATTTAAAGGCCTGTTTAATTAAAAAAGAGACATCCGATTCATTATTCATCCATAGGTAAAGTCGGGAATTGTCGTATGGGTATTCCTCACTATGCTTTCCTCGAAACCCAGATTGACTTCGAAAGTTCTAATAGAGAAAGAAAAAAGCGAGGTGCATATCACCTATCTACCAATGCCTGAACGAAATTAATATCCAAGACAAGAAGTAATACACATACATGCATCTCTCTCTCTCACTCTCTCTCAAAATATGTGTGTGTGTGTGTGAGAGAGAGCGTGTGTATGAAATCCTCTTAAGAGAACGGTGGACGTTAAAATTTATTTAATTTTTACTATTTACCACAGCGACATGAAAATATAACTAAATTTAACAGAGCTAGATAATTATAAGAAGAATGTAGACAAAAACAATACAGAAATCAAGTACTCCGGGCTCCACGCACCAGAGGCAAGATTCTGTGGTAGTGCCGGAACTACACCAGAAGTACGAGGTAACCGACTGGTCTCGTCATCAGGGAGCCTAACCAAATCAGTTACCTCAAGGGGAACTTTCTGAATAGGATACAGGTATAACCAAAAAACATCCCATGGCCCCGAGTTCCCGATCGAAACATTTAGTCAAAAGAAAATGAAAAGACACGGACAACTTACAGTAAGGACTCTACGCAGTTTCAATGGGGAACTCGGGGCCTTGGGATATTTTTTGGTTATACCTGCATCCTATTCAGAAAGTTCCCCTTGAGGTAACTGATTTGGTTATGCTCCCTGATGACGTGACTAGTTGGTTACCTCGTACTTCTGGTGTAGTTCCGGCACTACTACAGAATCTTGCCTCTGGTGTGTGGAGCCCTGAGTTCTTGATTTCTGTATTGTTTTTGTCAACATTCTTATTATAATTATCTAGCTCTGTTAAATTTAGTTATATTTGCATTTTTCAATATGAAGTTATGAAGTAATTGCGCAATCTTTTATTGAAAAGTTATTTATGTTTCCATTGCTAGGGTAGGTTTTGTATTAATTTGTTTGGCAGTCTATGCCCGCCTTTTAATTTTTTTGCTTGTGTTGATTTGTTTATATTTTTATACATTAGCGATATGAAAATTTGTACCTATACGCATTTCACCATAATTATATAATTATATAGAATACCTTAAAAGAAATTTCTAATCTTAATATAATCTTAAGATTTTTTTAAAAATTTAAAATGTACAAACAAAAATGCTCCTAGCGACTTAATTGAGATATTACCTTGATTTTGCATTTTATTCACTCAAAACTGTATTACAATGGACGCTCGTTAATTCGAACTCGGTTAAATCGAACTTTCGGTTAATTCGAACTAATCCAAAGGCCCAAAAAAACTTGCATTGAAATTAATGTTAAAAATATCTCATTAATTCGAACTAAATTCTTATCACTTCGGTTAATTCGAACTAAAAATTCAACAAAAAAATTCTTTTTCCTCGTGTAACGGAGAAAATACACGCTGTATTTATTATTTTGTGTGTCAAAATCATCTGTGTTTCTTTTCTGTGTAAAGAGGCACATGCCTGCATTCCTAGACTATTGCATTTCCGCTAAACGTTAGGGACATCAGTGCTTAAGGGACAAAGCGATTTTCAGTTATTTGTATCGATTTTCTTAGAATTTCAGAAAGACCAGTACTACATATTCTAGGAAGCTGCGTCAGTTATGCCTGCAGTGCAGACAAGTTAATGTGATCTAGTTTTTCTTCCTGGTTTGGTTTGGAGCGCTACGGTCAACTTTTTGCTACACGAGGGCTAATTAGACCGGGACCTACAGTTTAAAGCCGATTCCGAACGACTACAAACAACCATGCTAACAGTGGGACTCGAACCCACGGGATCTGAACCGAATGCCAGCGCTCTAGCCATTCGGCCATCACCTGGGAAGTTTTTCTTTCTCAGTGTGTGGTGTGAACATGTAAAAATTAGGATGTCTACGCGTAGAAAGTACAAAACCGTAACTTTGGAGACAAAGGTAGAAATTTTAAAGAAAGTAGAGAATGGCGAATGTAAAACAAAGTTAGCAGCTGACTATGGAATTAAAAAAATACCTTGTCAACTTATTTGAAAAACAAGGAGTCAATTTTAGATTCATGGGGGAAATCAAAATTTTCTAGATGAAGGAAACGCGCGAGAAATGTGTCCCAAGAAGATCTAGAAAACGCTCTACTGCTGTAGTTCCAGGATGTTAGACTCGAAATTTTCCGATAAATGGACCTCTAGTGCAGACGAAGGCTGATGAATTGGGAAGTCGAATGGCTATTGAAGATTTTAAATGCAGTGATGGATGACTTTCTCGATTTAAGTCAAGGCACAATATTTCTTATCAAACTGTATGTGGCCAAAGCTCTGATGTAAACGAAGACGTATGCACTAATTTCGGTACGAAACTGCGAGAGCTTTTCTCTACTTACCTGCCGAAGGATATTTTTTAATGCGGACGAAAGTGCATATTTTTATAAACTCTTGCCAAACAAGACATTACTAGTACATTCTAAAGGGGATGCTTGCGTAGGAGGTAAAGGCAGTAAAGAGAGGATTACAGCTTTAGTTTGTGCTAAAATGGATGGGAGCGAAAAGTTAAATTATTAGTGATTAGAAAGTCCAAGAATCCATGAAGTCTTAAAGGAATTAAAACACTGCCAGTTGATTATGTATCCAATACAAAAGCATGGATGACACAAAACATCTTCAGTAACTGGTTAAAAATCAATAGATAAGTAGTTTTCGAGGCAAAAGCGTAAAATTCTCCTATTTGTGGATAACGCAACCTCCCACAATAACTTTCCAGAACTGAGTTCCATACAGGTTGAATATTTGCCGCCAAACACAACTGCGAAGCTACAACCAATGGATCAAGGAATCATCCAGAATCTTAAAACAAATTATCGTAAGAGACTCTTAAACAAATCTTTTCTTTAGATTGTGGTGAAAATTACGACATTACTCTGCTGATAGCTATAAATGATCTAAACGCCGCATGGGATGATGTTAAATAAAGCACACAATTAGTAATTTCGTTCTTCATACTAAATTCATGCACGCCGAAGAGAACAATCATATCGAAGAATGTGACGATATTGACACAGATTTTCCTGAATTCAAAAATGTAACTGTGATAACGTTACTTTTTCTGATTATCTAAGGTTAGATGAAGACGTGGAAGTCTGTGGAAAACTGAGCGACGATGACATAATAAAAGCTATCCGAGAAGATGAAATAGAAGAGACCTTATCGAAATCAGAAGAGGATGCAGAGACTGTTAAGCGTCCTAATGATCAAGCCATAATCGACTGTATTAAAACTATGAAAGCATTTATTCAGATGGAACCTTCCTCTGGTTTGGTTTGCCTTGGTTCGCTACGGTCATTTTTTGCTACACGAAAGCTAATTAGACTGGGACCTACTGCTTAAAGCCGATTCCGAATGGCTACAAACATCCATGCCAATTGTGGGACGCGAACCCGCAGACTCTGGTACCGATGGCCAGCGCCCTAGCCATTCGGCCATCCCCGGCGGAACCTTCATCTGAAAATGAATTAAAATGTTTACTTCAAATCGAGAAGCTGGCTGAACAATGTAGGCATCATAAATAAAACCAAACATCAATTTTACAGTTTTCCCAAAAAGTGTAATTCATAATTTTAATTAAAGTTTACTTTCTACTGCATATCTTCTGCTTCATTTTATGATTAAAGTAAGTTTGTATTGCATTTTAATATGTTTAGTTTTAGATAACATAGTATAATATATTTTCTGGGGTTATACATACTAGGAGATTTTTCTTCTTCAGTGATACACTTTTAAAGTTATATATTTTCTCTTAACATCGGATAATTCGAACTTCGGATAATTCGAACATTTTTCTGAGAACCTTTGAGTTCGAATTAACGAGCGTCCAATGTACAAACAAATCTGGGTATCAATTATTTAATCCTTGAATAGTTAATTTTTGAGAGTTTTTTTTTCTGAATTCCTTCCCGATTTTCATCGATATTTTGCTATTTAATAAGTTATAAATAAAATTTAATTACCTTAATGAATTCGAAATGATTACCTTAATGAATTTGTAAAATGCATACGCAGTTTCTTTGTAAACAGTATCAGGATTCTTCCTTATCAATTTCATGAATTTTGAAGAAAAATTAAGTCGCATGGAGCACTTAAACATCTAAAAACCTTGAAATTTCTGCTTTGAGAAAAACAGATTTAAAGTATATTACTTCACTTACCTATTTAAACGATCAAATGCTGTTGTAGTTACAGTTAATATGCGCGGTTACAAAATTATTAAAATATTGTGACATGGAACTCAACTTTCGTAATTATTTTAATTAATATACTATTTTAACTCTAAAGAAAAAATACTATTTTCTTATTTAATAATTTCTAAGTAGGTTCTAAATAGGTGTTTCAGTGTACTGAAAGATAATGGATAGGAAAGAGATATTATGTATTAAAAGCGATAAATGTAAATTAATTAATTTTCTAGTAAATAGTAAATTATGTGTTTTCTATGATTTTTATGAAAAGACAGAAGAGATATTATTTTTCTGTTGGCATTAGTCATACTAATGAAACTTCGCAGTTTGCTCAACCTTATTAATTAATCTTTCTCAATTATACATTTTTGTGTAATTCCTAAACATAAAGCAATACAGAGCTATCAGTTTAACTTTATTTAAAAATATCATAAGTAAATATTATTTAAAAGAGCATACTGAAGCATTTAATTAAAGACACACATTTTGTAATGATAATTTCTAATATTATGTGTCTATGTCTCATTATTTTAATCCTTGATTCCATCAATATATTTTTTTAAAATTATTAAAGCATCTACCTTAAATATTTCTTTAGGTAATTATCATACTTAAAACGAAGAAAATAGAAAAAAGTCCTTCTCTAATTACTTCCAAATACAGACATTAATTACACAACTTTGATGAAAGTTCTTAAAAAACGTTTTAAAAAATCAATTCCCATGCCGTATACTAATGCCTGTCTTCAAATGTTCTTGTCATTCATGTCAAAAATAATTACCAGTTCATTACTTCAAGCACTAACAGAGAACATTTTGAGAAATTCCAGACGTCGTTGAGAAAAGTAAGAGAGCTTTTGAGCCAGGGTTTCTATATTCTTTAATTCCTTGCTTAAAATCTAATCGATAGCATCATTTTGAAAGGAATAGAGCGTTATTTTACTTTCTGTTCCTAAATATGTGGTTTTTCTTTGGGTTAGTAACTTTTATTACAAAAAAGATATATAAATGCAAACGCTGGCTGAAGAGCAATTTTCTATGATCATGAATAAAGAATTTTAGTTAAAAATGGCATTGAAAAATGTTAAAAATATAGCTACATTATGTTAGAACTAAAGGATGTAAATACATTGTTTATGTTGCCGTATGTTATACAGCTTCGCTGTATCTAAACGAATAATGTATACATTTGCAATTTTCATTCAAAATGACACTAAACTGTCAAATCGCTGGCAAAGACAAACTGATTTGAACTCTAAAGCATACTTCGAAGTTCGTGATTTTTAGTAGAATTACCACAGTTACGAAAATAACCTGATAAAAAACCTACTACCGTAGAGAACCCGCCAAAGAACTTGAAAGTTCCGACAAAAAATAAAATAAATTTTCAACAGGCTGTTGCTAAATCCGAGTACTTCCATCAAGATGGAAGAGTTGAAAACGTTGCTCTTTCATCCTAAGTGCCAACTTTGTAGTCGTAAGTTGCCCAAGAATAAGAAATGTACGCAATCCAATCGCCGCTTTGCATTCATGGTTGTGATGTACGGCTAGTGTGTAGCTACGCTATTCTAAAAACACAGATAAATCAACTTTCTAAAGATAATGATGGTAACTGAGCCATCTTGAGCGTTTCCTGCTTAAGCAGCTTCGGAAATCACGACAGAAAAGTGGAATTCTTTACAATGGCTCTCGTTTTGTGACATCAGTTTGTGAGATCTCTTCTGGCCACTTTTTGTTGAAGTGGCTTCTTTCTTACGCCACCTGTTAACAATATCTTTCACAGTCGATTTCCCGACTGTGAAAGATATTGTTAAATCAACCGACGTTGGGAAGCTGAAAGCTAAAATCCCCGAGGCATATATCGACGCGTATAAGTTACAATTAATAGGACATTCTACTTTATGAACCTACCTTCCTATGCATAGCACACCTATTATCGGCATACCTTAATTGAATTTAATCTAATATTTGGCTATTAAATAGTATCTGAATATATTTAAAAATATAGTATAGATATATGTAGTTTTAAATAGCAACACAAATTTATATTCAACTAAAATATGACATTACGTAACAGAACTACGTTTTATGTAATGTAACTGCAGCTAAATTAGTTTTTCGTATTAAATAAGTAACCCTTAGCATTTTCTTTATCTTTTCTATAACACCACCTCTATCAAATATGATAGACTGTTAATGAAGGGCACTGAATGGCTTTTGAATTTGAAGATTTAAACTAGTGTTCAGAGCAAATATACAATAGCAATCCTTATCTTGGAGAAACTAAAGCTGTATAAGATTATCTTAGCTCTTCATTAAAAGCATAGACGCCATCAGAATATCCTCTAAAACTATTAGCTTAAATGCAGACGAAATAGCTACTTCGGAATTCTATAGAAGCTGTTTAACCACACTGTATCTAAAGCGTACACTCGAAACTAAGATTCTATCAACTCGTATCTAATTCTTATCATCATTAAAAGCAATCTGTTTATGCAATTTAATTCCAGGGAAAGGCTATTCATCTGATGCTCACAAAATGCATCTATTTTTGTCTTAACATGTTGACAATGTAAGCTCATTTTATATCCCGCCTGTTCTTAATCCCTATAAATATTTCTTATCTTTCAGTGTTAATTAGGTTCAACCGTGCATGAAACTACAAATCAAGCTAATGATACATCTTTTAATAAGGGATGTATACTGCAGTACCAAAATATTCCATATTTAGAAAAATTTTATATTCCTAGAATTACTCGTATTCTTTATTTTTTTGTAGACATTATATAAATCTGAATAAATAAATTGATATGAATGATATATATATATATATATATATATATATATATATACTCGTATAGTCAATAAGTTCGGGGACTACCCTTTCCCCTCATGCCCGGTGTATGGGGGAACCAAAATAACGATGTAGTTTGCAAGTTTAGTTATCTGCGTACGCGTAAGACGTCACATGACGCTTTGCACAACTGCTAAGGCGCGCAGCTCACCATTTGGCTGCAGACTGTCAGCCTATGATGTCGATGTAGCAAAAAATATCCATTTTGGAACAACGTTCCAACATTAAATTTTGCTACATATTAGGAAAAACCACGGCAAAAACGTTACGGTTACTGCAAAAAGCGTATCGAGACGAACCTATGTACAGATCGAAAGTTTTTAAATGGTACAGCTTGTTTAAAAATGGGAGAGATGCTGTTGCAGATGATCCACGAAGTGGGTGGCCAGTGACCCCACAAACGGAGGAGAACATCCAACGGGTAGGAGCAGTGGTTGTTTGGTTGGTTGAAGTTAATTGGTGCAAGGTCCAGAAAGGACAAGCTGTGCCAAACACAAGGTAACATCGTCAACAAATGGTATGTACAGTTTCTTCGTCGTCTCCGGGAGGCAATCCGTGGTCCACACGTCTGGAAATTTGACATGTGGACGTTGTTGCATGACAATGTCACGGCGCACCAATCCCTGATGGTGCAACAAGCCCTTGATAAACACGGCACCACAGTTCTGCCGCATCCCCCGTATTCCCCAGACTCGCTCCTTGCGATTTTTACCTGTTCCCGAAACTGAAAGATCTCATCAAGGGCAAGCGGTTTGCAAATGCCGAAGAAGTGATGGCAACAGCGACAACCGCTTTACGACAACTCTCGCGCAACGGTTTCCAGGACTGTTTCCAGAAGCTGTATCAACGCTGGCAGAAGTGTATAGTTGCAGAAGGACATTATTTTGAAGATGATTGTGTTCAGAAGACTTTGTAAGTGTATCCGTTGTTGTAGTAAATAAAATCCCCGAATTTATTGACTGTACTGGTATATATATATATATATATATATATATATATATGTATGTATTTATGTATGTATGCATGTATGTATGAATGGTATGTACGCTTGTGTGTGTGTGTGTGTCAGTCACTATTTTTATCAATATAAAATGTTTTGTAAATGTATACTTTATGTTTTTAAAAACTTCATCAGTCCCTCTTTAAACACATATTAATTGATTTTTTTCCTTAGACATAATTAAAACGTATAATCAGATGCTATAATATAGTCTTTTAATTACAATTTTGTGGAAGCATTTTCGAAATATTACAATTAGTTTTAATTTGCATTTCCAGAAAATTCTAAAGAGCTCAAAATTCTGAAGAGCAAGAGCCCGTCATTTTCAGCACATGATAAAATTATATAAAATATCATCCTTTAATTTTATCAACTGTTTTATTTTCTGTGCAAATAGCAACGGTTATTGTTTGCGCAAATATCATATCAATTTATATTATCGTCTACGTCCTACCGAAAATTTTCTTTACTCTGCATACATTCCTAGCAAAACTTGAGACTTCCCCAGACCAAACAACATCTCATATGAGTCTTAGGGACTTCACCAGAGTTTGAAGCCGCTTCATAGAAATATCAGCCCGTTTCCAAAGGCTAGTTCTCCGAAACTTTTGCTAATTTCTAAGTTATTGTTGTATTCCAAACAGACCCTTCAACCTCATAACGTAAAAGCTGCATGGAATTCTGATCTGGAAAAAGCGCCACTCCTTTCACTTATATTTTTCAAACAAATCAGAGATTAAAAAGATCATTGTTACAAGGAGCATTTAAAACGAAAGATTGAAAGTTTCTATAGTCCAAGCCTATATGGACGTTGTTTATCCGCTATGTTGGTTCAGTGAGTTAGTTCAATAGTTCTAAATCAGAGGTCTACAAATCAATACAAGGTTCAGTTATAAACATTTATTTACATATTTACAACACTTAAAGGGGGTCTACATAATGCCACAAATCTAAGAGTCATGCTTTCACGGCGAAGTGCCGTCTGGTCGAATTAAAAAAACGATGGGGGCGCTGCTCGTTACGTCATACATTTCGTCACAGTATTGCCGTGGAAGACTCCCATGCTGGAATAAAGACTATAGCAGTGAAAGGATGAGACGTTTCTCTGTCGTATTAGAAATTGTCTGCGTGTATCAGGGAGCCTACAGTCTTCGTGTGAGAACGTTCCACAGGCAATGACTATACGTCATCGATTACTATCACACAGGAGTGATTTATCGCATCATGCTATTTACACCATGTTCACATTCTGGTATCTGTATGCTGGAGGGAAAAGCCCGACTCAAAGAACCATCAAACGGTTTTGACAATTAAGGAGAATCAGACCAAAGCAAGATTAGGGGATCAATGGAACTATAACTTCTTGTTTCCCACTGAAAAGAATGACAAACTAACCTTCGGCTCAGCATATACGAAGTAATGTTCGGCGCATAGTGTGCCCCGAAATTCTTCTTTACAGTCCAGTGTTGTACTGAATCGTTCTTTCACGAATTGTTGTTCGCGGGATGACGAGCATGATTCTGCCAAAGATCCTGCTGGACCCATCGTCTTTGATAGGAATTTTTTAGCCAAATAACTCTCTTTGGTTCAAGGTTTTAGAAGCATTGCACTATCATTGGTACGTACGTGTCACCTTGGTGCGGGAAAAGCCGGACATGCTGGAGGTTTCAAAAAATGTCTAGCTAACTAACATCGACTATTATTTAAACACTAGTGGTTAGCCCGTCAATAATGACGTGTTAATTTTAATTTTTATCAATTTACATCTGCAAAGTCAATATTATTTGTATACTTAATAGCTTCTCTACTTTCTTTTATTTAAATTATACACGTTTTTAATTATTTCAAATTATGCAATATTAGCACTATTGTGATCCATTTAAGATGCAATTTTTTAAAAAATTTAAATAAAATCTGAACACCACATAATAGCATAACTTTACTTAATTCTATTACGCTAAATGATTAATACGTTAACTGCGGTGGAAAAATTTAACTTAGTTGTTTCATAATTGTTTCATAATTTTAGTTCATAAATGAACACGCGCCAAATATAAATCATTAAGGTGTTCGGTATGCAAAATGTTACAAGTTGAAAAATATTTTTATAGATTTTGATCGAGAGGAAAGTATAATCTATATTATATAAAACAGTTCCGTAACTAACTGACTGATTGACATATAACGCAAAGACCAAACCGCTGGACCTAAAGGGCGGAAATTTTGCATGGCGATTCTTCTCATAGTGTAGGGGTGCACTAGAAAGATTTTTGAAAATTCTTCATAGATTTTTGAAAATTAAATTTTGAATCTGTTTTAGTAGTTTTTTTAAATTTGCATTAAAATAATAATTTGAGGGTTATAAAATTTATATCACGAGAAAGATCATAAAAATTCCTTTAAAATGAAATATTTTTCGAATCTTTAACTCCATTTTCTGATTTTTGGTGAATTTTAAAAAATTAATTTCTAGAATTTAATTTATTAAATGCTGATCACGTGATTTCTTTTTCTGGTACTTTAAATTAATTTATCGTCATGTGCATAACAACGAAATAGACAAAACAAATTTTTTTTTCTTGCTAATGCGGCAGACGAGTGAACATTATCAAAAAAAATATTAAAATACAGTAAAAGATATGTTTCTCAAACTGTACTCTATTCTTTAGTATGTTCTATTGGATTTAATTTGAATATTTTCTTCTACATTATTTTGTCTATTAAAGCTTAATTTCAGTTTATTTTATTTTTAAAACGCGGTAGTCAAAGTACATTTGAATATGGCAACAAAAAGTAAAAAGCGTTCCAGACAGTAAGATAGATCTGTGCTATTATTAAGCTATGCCCACACTTTTGCGCTTTTGCGTTCACTTTCGCTTTCGACATGTCGCACGGAGAGAGAAATGTGAGCATGCTCAGAGCGATGCGTCACCACCTGCAAATTTCAGGACAGCGCATGCGTCGCGATAGAGCATGCGATATCGCAAGCGTATCCAACCCGAGTGGATTTTCTTGCGGAATTCCATGCTCTTTTCTATTCTGCAAGGCAGTTTTCAAGCCAGTGTTCAGAATGTCGCAGTCTTCGGAAGAAATTTTAAATTTTATTGATGATTACAGAAATTTACCGGCATTGTGGGATGTCAACCACTCCGCATACACAAATAAAATTATTAATACATTTAAAATAATTATTTAATAATAATTAATGTGTATTGTTTTTAAATAAAAACTAAATGTATTTTTAAACAAAGCAAATTGAAAAAAAATTTGAAACCTTGTACTATATCATTGAAATTTTCTTTTTGAAATACAGGGAGAAGATTTCAAAAATACGCATCAGCTAATTTGTTATTATAAAAATACTGAATAAAAAATTCCCCATAGCTTATCATATAAATTAAAGACTCACTTTGAAAAAAATTGATGTTTTAGTATTATAAAAGCAGGTTACAACCTGAATTCGCGTTTTACGTGACGTAATTTTTCCTCCCATGTCATGCATTGCTTGCATCCAAATCCGTATGACCTTGCATGTATCATTTTCATTTGACGCTGAATATCATCGACACATTTTAAATTTAGGCATTTTTTAGTCCATCATGGTTTTCTCGTCGTGTTTTTCCTTTAACCCCATGTTAAAGAAAAATGAACGATTTTCGTTAATAACAAAATATACTTCTTAACTTCTTACATATCTAGAATTTTTTTTATTATATATGAAAATTCAAAAGTAATTCTTTATGGCCCGCTTTGCTCAGAAAAGAAGTAAATGTCTCGGTTTAATTCTTTAATTTTTATTAAAGTGGTTACTTACTTACTCTCTCTCTCTCTCTTTATATATATATATATATATATATATATATACACTCACTTCCAAAAATTAAGCACGGAGCGGTAAAATGTGAAAAAAATGGACAAGTACTGTTTTGGTTGACATGAAATGCTGCAAGTAAGTAGCTCTATGTTTATATATATATATATATATATATATATATATATATATATATGTGTGTGTGTGTGTGTGTGTGTGTGTGTAGTATGATTAGCTAACAATTTTTCTTGAATATTCTGTATACTTCAAAAGTAATATAAATGTTCCTTTTATTCAGAAATAAATTAATATACCAGTGTAATTTTACACTATATATTTAAGAGATAGAATTTTAGTAACAAGCAATATTCTACCGTTTTCTATTCTTAGTATTTGTTTCGTCTTATTACTCCATAAACAAAGCTATAAATTGTAGTTCTATTTCAAATAACTTGGCATATAAAAAAAACAGGTCTTCTCTATATTCCGTATCACCAGTTATTAATTTCTCTATCAAACTACATTGATGTAGAACCTATGTGTGTAAGAAAAACCATCTCTAATCGATTACTGAGGTATTATATAAAAAAATATTATGTTTAAATTTCTATTTATTTTTTAGTCTTCTCGTTTAGATCATTTTCCCGACGATATATATATATATATATATATATATGAATGATAAATATGCAAGTAGAGGGATTATACGTATTTATATACAGAGCACACCGTACCAAAATAGTAGTCTATTCTTGTTGCACATTCCTTGTTGCTTTTACGTAAAAATAGTGATCACCTTATAAACTCCGCGAAATCACAAGAAACGCAGCAGTAACCGTCCGACTCTTCCATCTCGTGAGGCATGAACTGTCGAACAAGTGTGGACAACAAATCGAATGCGTCTAGAGACATGCCGGGAAGCATGGGCTAAACGTAAGTTGAAAGGAAAGACAAACCGCAAGTCGAAAGCGAAATCGACCTCGAAAGCGCAAAAGTGTGGACATAGCTTTAGGACTATGTTAAAATTGTTTGTTTTCGCCATTTTAGCCCAGTCAAAATAGGTTTTATGGCTAAAAAAAATATGAAAGTTTTGAAAATTGGTGGAGATGTTTGTTTAGGCATGCTAATGAACATACTAAAAGTCCCCACCGATCAGACTTGAGCTTTCGCCGCCATCTTGGAAAATGTGTACACTTTTTTGGTTTTTTGGAAATATCTTTAAAAATATTGATTTTATAAAAAATAATTAACTACAAAAATTAAAGAGCATTAAATTATGAACAAAAATCATTCATAACATTATTTTATATGTCTAACAGGAACAAAGATAATTGACTTTGAAAAGAGCACACTATCACACCTGGGAAGCGCAAGCGCGGTTCCCCATCGCGGTGGGGGGAAATACCCGCGCATGTGCATACCATAATTAGCCAAATTAGTTTTACACTAAATGGGAAGGTTTTTTGTATTTTTTCAAATAACTAGGGAAATATTAACTTTACGTAAAAAAAGTTTATTTTAAAAATTAAAAAACATTAAATTATGTACATAAAGGATTTTATGCATTTTTGTCTTAAACCTAACAGGAACGAAGATATTGAGTATAAAATGCGCGTTGATAATGGAGGTAGCTTTAAAGTCTCGTTGCAGGCGCTCTTCTTTTAATTTCTAACCTCTCCCACATTTCGGCATTCTTTAAACACAAGAAAATAGACTTCTATGATTTTGGCTATTTAGATAATTAATCATTATTAATTTTATACATGAATGTAGTAAACTTGGGGGTATTCACTATCAGATTTCCTTTGCGAATAATTGTTCAAGCTTACCTACTTCAGGATTTACGTGCTTTTTTCGGTACGGGATTCTTCCCTTCGTCAGGCATGTATAGATCGTCTATGGATCCGCTAGCATCGGCCCATTCATCATCTTCTTTCATTCGATCGCCATCATCAACAGGGCTGATACCATTCTGACATACCCCATTGCAATTATTGCAGGCTGTTGTGCAGTTGGTGCCTGCTTTCCGACATCCGCATCTTACTCCACAGTCAGTTTTACAGTTGCAAAACACCATGTTTAAAACTGAATCGGGATCTACTGCATCTATAGTTGTGATGGGCACAAGAATTTTCTCTTCACGCTTCCAGCCCCACAGGCAGTTGGGCCTTTCTTTTTTAGGTGCTACAAAGTCTTCCTCGTTTTAATTTCGATGGCTCGTATTTGAGTGTGTGCGTTTAAGGTTTCTTGCGATGGTGGTTCAGTAGCAAAATCTCGAAACAACTCAAGGAGATTTTTACATTCCAAATCCGATATGTCCATGCTGTCAAAAATTATTTTTGCTAAAGCTGTTTGGGTCAATAAATGAGCTCGGACGGCCCTAGCGTATGCATGGCCAGGTAACATTTTTTTCTACTGATGTGGGTGCATAAATCAAAGTGAGTATTTCTTTTAACCCACTTCCAGCCATTATGTACCCAATGCAGCCTAAGAATGACATTAAAAGATGGAATCCATCAAGCCTCACAATACAACTTGATAATAATGGATTGGATGTTGCTGCGACTATCTCTTGAGCTTTAATATACAGTGGTTGGTCAAACGTGAGTATGCAAGACATTTTGGTGCATTTTAACACACTGCTGGGCAGCATATTTCAGCACAGAGAAAATGGTGCCATACTTGCTACTTGCTTGGTGGTGAATTAACAAAAGGAATGGGTATTACTTTGGTCTTTTCACAAGGCTGGTTTCTGGTTATACAATGGAAAAATCCTTTCCATTCAAGTATCTGAGGAAGACCTAACCACTTAGCACACATCCAGGAGATATCAGATGGCTTAGCCAGTGGTAAATCTTCCGCTAAAGGATTTAAGACATTCAAATCTTCGATAGTAATTGTTTTTAACCCAGGCCCTCGAAAATTTTCAAACGTTTCCAGAGGAATGATTCCCATTTTGCCTACGGTCGATGCGGATGTAAGTTCGGTTAATTTTTTTATCTTCGTCCCAGGTTCCACTGCTGACGCTGGAGTAAAACAAGCAATGCCCCCCATGCTATGAAACGCATTCAGGCCATCGATTGTCTACACATTGAAATCTGCATTGTCAAATACGAATTGGCAGAATGATGCCTCGCGCATTTGGGGTTGCGGATGATTTATGGCTGATATTTCAAGTGTTTGGGCTTCATAGTAAGAAGAACAAAATCCCAAATTCGAGACCATTGTTATTAAATTCTTGGAACAGAACTTTTTGTACAAAAATAAAGCAAGACCATTGAGCAGGGGAGACATAAATGATCGTGGCCTTAGCGCTGATATAATGACGTGAGCAATTGAAGTGACTTTTTTTCCGCTTTAGCAGTCTTTTTTTAATAATCAAGTGCTCCAAAAAAGGTTTTAGGCTTTCTGGAATGCCCTTGTTCACATCTCTAAATAAGTTATCACTTGGAGGGTAGCAATGAGTGTCATAAACTGGTGTCTGGATATCTTCTTTTATTATGGCTGCAGCAGTTTGTACTATTCGTAGACGCTCCTCACGATCATTTCGTATCCTTTTGTCGTACCAAGAGTCTGATAAGACTTTCATTCCAGTATTACGTAAACATATGACAGTAACTTTTTTGGAGTTTGAAGCAAAAATAATGCCATCCCCGTATTTTTGTTTCAACTTATTTCTCAAAGTGATGTCGTCTGGAACTAGCCCTGAAATTTGAGATTTGAGTTCAGATAGTGAGAATTGACAGTCGTAATTATTATCAAGGAAGAAGGATATTTCGTCTACAGCTGCTGAGACGTAATCCGACTCAGGCCGCCCCATCTTTCTGATTGGTGCAGTGTGTAGAAAAAAAGTCATAAAGCAATCTTGGTGATAAATCGCATCAGCTGCAACTAAATCAGCAACGTTTATTAAACGACACTGAACTTCCTCTCCCCACTAGTCATGTCTATTCTCTGCAGTTTCAAGAACTTTGTTTTTCATTTCGAGACTCCTAACTTCGTATATAGTTCTTCGCCTGTCAGTTGGTTTTTTTTCTCTAGTCTTGATTTGAATTCTTCTTCTATCACTGCCGTACAAAAGAAACATTTTGTTCGAAAATCGAACT
Organism: Dolomedes plantarius; assembly: GCA_907164885.2. Taxonomy (NCBI): domain Eukaryota; kingdom Metazoa; phylum Arthropoda; class Arachnida; order Araneae; family Dolomedidae; genus Dolomedes; species Dolomedes plantarius. The sequence continues at coordinate 171,815,201 of OU015491.1, read as the reverse complement.
GAGATAAAAAAGATCGTAAACTTACCGCGCGCTCTTCACTTTGGGATGTTGACGCGATTTCTGCATTTCTTTTTAAATCAACTTTTATACTTCCTGGTCTGGTGTAATTTCTCCGACACAACGAATGAACCTAAACAGATTTTAAATGTTCCAACTGTTCATGCTTATTGTCTTTTCTTTGGACACTAGCTCTCTTAAAGCGTCGATCCCCTTATCTCCTACATTCACGAAATCATCATTTGACATTAATTTTTTACATATAAAACATAGTTCCGTATCAGCCATTGTTCACAGACGCACACGGAACGGTGACTAACTATTAACTGGCTAGGAAAATGCTAGGTTAAGACCGATTTGGCACCTTACGGTATGCACATGCGCGTCTTCCAGCCATCGCGATAGGCACCCACGCATGCGCGTCCCTGGTGTGATAGTGCGCTCTTTCCAAAGTCAATTATCTTTTTTCGTGTTAGACTTATAATAAATATAATATATGTTTTTTGTGCATTGTTTTTTGTAGAAGCTACCTCCATTATCAACCCGCATTTTATAGTCAATATCTTCGTTCCTGCTAGGTTTACGACAAAAATTTATAAAATCGTTTTTGTACATAATTTAATGTTTTTTAATTTTTGAAATAAACTTTTTTACGTAAAGTTAATATTTCCCTAGTTATTTGAAAAAATACAAAAAACCTTCCCATTTAGTGTAAAACTTGCGCGGTTCCCCATTGAGTTTCAAATTAGCTTGAAACTCAAACTCACATCCCAGGTGTGATAGTGCGCTCTTTTCAAAGTCAATTATCTTTGTTCCTGTTAGACATATAAAAAAATGTTATGAATGATTTTTGTTCATAATTTAATGCTCTTTAATTTTTGTATTTAATTATTTTTTATAAAAGCAATATTTTTAAAGATATTTCCAAAAAACCAAAAAAGTGTACACATTTTCCAAGATGGCGGCGAAAGCTCAAGTCTGATCGGTGGGGACTTTTAGTATGTTCATTAGTATGCCTAAGCAAACATCTCCACTAAATTTCAAAACTTTCATATTTTTTTTAGCCATTCGTCAAAATGGGGTCTATTTTGACTGGGGTATTTCTCTCGGCTAACACTAGCTGATATAATATGACCCCTTAAAACTCCCTTGTTTCCTGGTCTGTAATTCTCGGTCACGTATCGAAATGGAACTGTATACTCTGATATACGTGGTGTACTCGAGAAACTGGCCACTTGGTATTCAATTACCTCAAGGTATACTATAATGCTAAAACATACGCGGCTGTCATAATAAAGAATAATTTCACTTCTAAAAGCATTAAGTTTCTGTTGATTCAATCGTGCCGTATACGGTCGAGTATTATCGTGATTAAGGATCACAACCCGCCTTTTGAATAATGCAGATTGTTTGGTAGTTAAAACCTCTTTCAAATTATCCAACTGATGACAATAGATGTCTGCAGTAATGGTTTGGTTATTTTCTAACAGTTCATAATAGACTATAACTTCCATATCCCGACCATATATAGAGAAAAACCTTTTTTTGATGCAATCTGACTTTGGTGTGGGAGTAGGCTTCTTTTTTGGTCTCACCCATTGTAACATTAGCATAAAGGATCAACTTTTCTTCACCAGTCACAATTCGCCTTAATAAAGGCTCTACTTCACTTCGCGTGACCAGTGAAATGCAAATTGGTACTCGGAGCTGACGGTTTTGAACCGAGAGTTCATGAGGGATTCATAAACCAGCACGTCAAGACTTGCCTATTCGTTTCAAATGTTCCATTGCTGTTGATTGTGCACAACGAAGCCTATTGGCTATTTCCCCACAGGTGAAACGTGTATCTGAATCGACCATTATCCTCAATTCATCATCACCAACTTACTTTCGCCGCCTACATCTAGGCTCAACCTCAAGATTGAAATTTCCCTCTCGAATCTTTTTAAACCATCGTTGGCATTGACATTCACTGATAGCATTTTGATATACTGAAGAAATCAGTTCCATGAAGCCGAAATTCATAAAGCATTCTATGGCATATATTGTCATAAGACATCATTATTATGCAAATAAAAAATGAATTATATTAAAAATGAATTGGGAAAAGCAGGGTAATGAGCTCATCTTCAATTATAAAATAATAATAATTATAAAATAACAATTATAAAATTTGCGATTACGAAATCAATTTATATGGACTGTTATGTGTTTATTTTCTGGTAAGCTGAAATCCTGCATTATTTTCCGATCAACACAATTTAAGATTTTTTGATTATATTATTGAGAATTATTTAGACACCACAATCATACGCATGTCTATAATGTAATTTTATACTATAATATTACATTCCTATGAAATGCGTCGGCAGCTAAATCATTTAGTAATCAAAGCACCCGCTGCTTGATTATAAAGTACTCAATTCATCTGAAACTCGAATATAAACAGTTTAGAATTACTCCCCTGTGCAACTTAATTTCAAAAGACTGGGAGAGTTATTCCCTACATATATACAAAATGCAGCAGCCAATTTCCGTTCAGACGTTTGTACCATATGCAGAGTAAGCGCTCTCTTCAACGCGTGTTTGTAAACCGCTTGCTAGAAATTTGTCATAAATCATTCATAAAATCAATGAGTTTGAATTTTCAGATTTCAGAGAAACATTAAACTGGTTTGTTTCTTAATAAGTTTTAATCTAATTATATAATACCATGCAGTTCAAGAAAACACACTTTTATTTCGTAAACGGATAAATTAAGCAATCAATTAATATGGTACTTAAAGTAAATTTGTTAGTAGTTTATCAGTTTTCTCATAAAATATTTGACAATTTGAAATATAAAAGCAAATATCATTGTAAGTCTTATAATAAAATAAATGTTTGATAATTGTAAGAAATAACACCCGGGGGATAGAGAAAATATAGCGCTTAGACTGGTTGAAAGTTTTCGATTGGATTATTTTATATGAAAAAAATATTCATTTAAAAATTCAAGGTTGAGGATTTTGCAGTGAGCAAACATTTTGAGGTTTTAAAGAATATAAAGTCTACCAGACTGACAAAGCTGTCTGTCTGAGTTTAAACCTTACAAATCCCTAAAACCTTAAGAACCACATAAAATTTAAAACAGGATACCTCATTGCAAGAAGCTGAATTCACACAGTTTGGTGGGAAGTTCTTTCAAAGTTGGAAGTTCTATAAAATGCCAAATTTACTAGAATAAACTAGTGTATACTTCCGCAGAATGATTAAATAAAAATTAAATATATGTTTTACGTAGAAATATTTCTAATGTAATGAAAATTATGTTATATCAATTATATCTTATATCAATAATGCAGATATCTGCGTAAACTATTATGCTCCGCATAAATTGCGTTTAATCTGCATGTTTCCGCATTATTTCTTTTCTACGTATATAATCGGTTATAATTCGAAGGATTATAGTCCTACCATGGATTCGAGTGAAACGTGTTGAGAATTCCGTGTAAATTTTGATATTCCGTATAATTTGCGTATGATCTGAAAGCTGATGCATCTTTTTATTTTTATACAAGTTCCTTCTAGCATAGTTTGAATAGTCCCAACAGCGATTCGGTGAATATGGACAAAACAACATTACATGATCAATGACAGTGAGTGGGGAAGTCCGCTTTGTAACGTAAATACTATTATATCTGTAGACATTCCTAGCAAGTTGTGGAATACGCCGCTCCTCTTCGAAACACATACAGATTGTCTGATCACAAGGCACACACAGGGTTCCCACCTATATCAGTTACACCCCCCTTAACTTCTAAACGGTGACAGCTTAGGCCATAAAGTTGGTGTCTAGGTAAGTAAAAAGGCTATGTGCTACTCGATGAGACAACTTACAATGCCATCTATTGGCAAATTTTGGAATTAGCGTTTTTATATCAAAAACGGTACAAGATACGGGGAAAAGTCAATTACAAAGTTGTTCAGCATCATTTATTTAGTAAGAAAAGACACCTTGCGCACATTAATACTTAAAACCGAATGTAGAAAATGAACTTTTGTTTGTCACGATTTCGAAAATTGTCTTGACATAAAGAGTGAAAGAAAGAAACTGAAACACTTCGGGATCATTTATTTATGTTGCTGAAATTGTTGTCCATTAGCCACTATACGCATTTGCACTCTGGACTGGATTCTCTGGTCTTTTCGAGCTTCGCTCGCATTTCACGACGCCATAGTGTTGAAAATCACAACCAAACAAATGTTCATTTTTTACATTCTGTTTTGAGTATTAATGTGCGCAAAGTGTCTTTTTTGACTAAATAGATGATGCTGAACAACTTTGTTGTTGACTTTTTTCCCGTATCTCCTACCGTTTTTGAGATAAAAACGCTAATTCCAAAATTTTCCGAGAGATGGCGTTGTAAGATGCGAGTAGTGCATAGTCTTTTTACTATACCTAGACACCAACTTTATGACCTAAGCCGTCACCATTTAGAAGTTAAGGAAGAGGGGTAACGGATATAGGTGGGAACCCTGTATGTGACATTGCTGAAATCTATTTAAACTATTTTCAACAAGCTGCAGTTTCAGTTTCATTTTATTTTTGTAAGAAATGTATTACAAAAGCATAGTAAATTTGGACATTTCAACCCAGGAGAAACCATCTTGAAAGACAGGGGAACTAAGTTTTGGCGCTGGGTTTTAATTGGTTTGGGCTTCATACAGGCCATTCTTCAACTGGGCTCAGTGGCCAACCTCAATGCCGAAGTAGCGCATGAAATTATTCTTAGAACAGGTAAACCGTGTTAGTAAGAATATGTATGAGTTCCCTGCGTGCAAAAAGAACATACATTATTCCTAATTCTGGAATTCAGAAACAGTTTTAGAGAAATATCCAGTCCTAAAACAGGTCAACCCAAGTGGTTTAGGTTTCACCTTGTTTTAGAGAAAGACAGCGCGATAAGTCCAAATACGTAAAATATAAAATCATATTTTTTTTTGGCTTCTGGACTTAATTCTCATCATTTTAACAAACTGCAGTTAAAGTTTCTGTAGTTATTACTGTACAATAGTTAGTATAAATAGTTAATAGGTTAATAGTTAACAGGAAATGGTTTCATTGTTTCTGTAATGATAATTAAAATGCTGATAAAGAGTTTGCCACAGACAATTCATTCCAAAAGGAAATTTTACTTACGTTCATGTGTACCAGAAATGTACTTTGACTGGTTGGCACATCGCCCGTACCAGTCAAAGGTACGGACGATGTGCGAAAAAAGTGCCGCATCACCCCTGCTTAATTTATACAGGTTCTTAATAATAATTTAAAATTTTATAAACAACTGTCAAGATCAACGGTAAGTTCAAAACGTGGAATATTTTAATAAAAAGTTATTGACTCTCTGCTTTGTTTGGAAAATATATGGTTAGCTTACTACTGCCCCCTTATACATATGCAAACAATTTCTCAAGTACGTTGAATACACGTTCTTCGTAAGGGAACATGAAATTAATATTATGTTCACTTGTCAATTCAACATGTTGAAATTTAAGAATAAATTTATTCCTTTATTTTGTACATACTAGTGTTTCAAAGCCAAAAGAAAGCAATTTTTTTCCAATCTTATAAAATTCTTATCAACAAAACCTTGTGTTCTGCAAAACACAAGCAAGGAAGTTTAGCTTGGTTATGTAATAAAATTGCATCCAAATTTTTTTCTCATCTGTAAAAATCTCTAAGTAGAACAAATTGATAGTAAATAAGGAAATCCTTTAGAGTTTAATTAATTTTTTAATTATTTTAATTCTTTAGACCACATAACTGGTTTAAAAAAATCAAATACTTGTAATTAATAGCAAGCCTTAACTTTAGCCGATTCCAAAACTACATTAAACCAAAGTAAACAGTTGTTATTAGATTATTTTTAAAACCATTCAATTCTAAAAGTTTACCAATCTCGAAAATAAAAATTACTTTTTCTCAATAAAAAAACTAATTCAGTTTTATCTGTTGTGTTTTGTTTTTGTTTTAAGTAAGCAATATTTTTAACCGAAAATTTAGTTTTCATTCGAGCATTTAAGTTCCTCATTGAAAATATTGTTTGATCTTTTTCTGATCATAAAACAAACCAAAAATATTTTTGTACACAAAAATACAACTAACAGTAGGTGGATGCTGCGAAATGAAACAAAAATTGTATTGCTCTTCCAATTTTTCTGTATTGCTATTTATCTTTCTGTATGAATGGAGTTTATGGGAGTCGTCGGACAATCAGTGAAGCCATATTTTCAGATTAGATTTATGATTACAGTAACGTCATTCTCACCTGTTTACGTGACTCGCTTATCGCAAACGTGTCAGAAAAGGGGGGGGGGGGAAATTAACTTCCCACTATTTTGACATACTTAACCCAGATGAAGTTTTACTATGCAAGCGAGAGATTTTTCCCACAAACTAAAAATTATGGAACAAAGTGTGACGAAATGCTTCACTGGTATTTTCGGTCTTTCAAAAAAAATAGTAATAAAAATAATAACAATATGACACGGAAAAATGCTTGAGCGCTTCTCCCATAGGAAACACTTATAATCTGACATGAGCACATTGTGTTTTCATTGCGACACATTGTGTCTTATTGTCAGTCATACTGCTTTTTATGATTTGTCAGTTCTAAGCGAAATTCAGGAGAAAAGACCCCAAAAAATACCGTAAGAGACAACCTTATTCTGATGTATTATGAATATTATTTCACTAAAATGCATAACATTTACTTATACATTATGCCATAATAATAGAAATAGTAAATTCGAATACGGACTATCACCATGGAGAATGTAAGGCACTAGAATGTCAGGCCTACTAGATATTTTCTACCCCAAAACTGATCCAGCTATGTTAAAATTAATCACATATATTTGTATATATGAATGTAAAGGCGCCCACATACGTTTCCCCATTTCACAAAAAGTCCAATCAAAGTCAATCGAGGCACGAACATCCATGAGGTCACAGAAAAACTCATCTACTGTAGATTCGGTACTGGAACAATGAATACGAACAATGGAGGGCAACCACGAATTTATGTGACATTCCGGCATAATACCCCGTGACATCACACGTTTCCCCTATAAATACTCCATTATAAAACTTCTGAGCTATGCCCAGTGACTTTATTGCTTGTAGTCATCTCCCTCATCTGTCTATGGAAAATCTCCTTAATACGAACATGTTAACATGTCTACTGTTAGTGTGTGTGTGTGTGTGTCTATAAATTGTCCTTTTTAGCGGACTGGGTCTGATTTAGCACTACAACCTACACAAATATATACACACACATGCATGCATATATACACTGAAGTGCCACTGAATTAGGGATACCTACCTAGTAGCGAGTTGGGCCTCCTCTTGCCTTGATAACGGCTGCCACACGACGAGGCATAGATTCAACAAGTTTCTGGAAACGTTCCACGGGAATGGCTTGCCAAATATTGGCTAAAGCTGTCCATAATTCAGTAAGGTTCTTTGGTGCTGTGTGATGGCTTTTCACGCCTTGTTCCAAAACATCCCAAAGATGCTCAATAGGATTTAAGTCTGGGCTTCTAGGTAGCCGATTCATGACAGAGAAGTCAGAGGAATGCTCATCCAACCAGGCAGTAGCCAACCGGGGCTTGTGAGAGGTACAGTTGTCTTGCTGGAAAACTCCATTACCGTGCGGATAACAGAACAGCATAAACGGATGGAAGTGATCACCCAGCAACTCTACGTACCGAATTGCATTGAGGGAGGTTGGTACACGCACCAAAGATCCCAAACTGTGCCACGAAAAAACACCCCCAGACCATGATTGAGCCACAATGCCCTTGTACAGTTCCAGCCAGGCATGCAGGATCCATGGCTTCATAAGCCTGACGCCATATTCTCAGCCTCCCGTCGGCGTTAAGTAGTCGGAATCGAGACTCATCACTCCATGCTACTCGTTTCCAGTCCTCTACACTCCAGTCTCTGTGCTCTCTTGCCAAGCAGGCTCGCCCGATGGCGAGTATAGAGCAATGGTACTCTCGTAGTTCGACGGCTCCCGAAACCCATACGGTGAAGTGAGCGTTGCACAGTCCCTTTACTGATTGTACGACTGACACCGTCATTAAAGTGGGTGGTAATTTGAGCTAATGTTTGGCTTCGCTGGCTACGTACAATACGCCTGAGCCGTCTCTCACCACGCACTGTCAAGGCTAATTGTCCTTTGCAGTTTGCCCGATCGCTAGTTTTTTTTCCACCATCCATGTATTCTTGGTATACTCTTGACACTGTCGACCTTGAAAATCCTAGCTGTCTGACGATTTCGGAAATTGAATGGCCCATGCGTCGCGCACCTACGATTTGTCCGCGATCGAAAGCGCCTAAATCAGGCAGTTTACCCATACTGGCAATTCCAACAACTAATTAAGAACAACCATAGTACGCGCTATATATGGAGTTACCACAGCGCCCTCACTTGCGCATACATGAGGCGCAGCGCTACACAATTTGCATAGGCTTTGCTATCCCTAATTCAGTGGCACTTCAGTGTATATATGTATGCTTGGATCGAATCCGGACGCGTGCCGTTAAATATATCCGTGTCTAGGCCGGATATAGGCACGTTAAATCCGTAGACCGGAAAGTCTCTTTATGTAGGTCCATGAGGGTGGGGGAAGGTACGATCTCCCCCATATGTTGCCCTGGGGTTGCTCGGTCGAAATATATATAACAAAAACAGTAATTTTATTAGCTTGTTCTGAGTCTTTTTTTCATCCACAAAATTGTTAAAAATATGTGAGACATATTTGTTTAACTGTGAATATCAGTGCATTTTATTTCAACCCATTTAAATTGCGTTTACTGTCACGCCTTCCGTAACATGCATTTGAAAGACAGAATAATAAGCATAAAAGAAATATAATAATGAACAGACAGCTTTCACACATTTTACAACGCTTCCAGTTTACTTTGCTTTTAATGAGAATATTGTTGTAAATTGAAATTATATATATTTGTTTTTGGCGTACTGGTAGCGCCATCTGGATGCTTCGCGTTTTGCGTGAAGGGTGTGTTCTCAGTTGGACTCTTGAACGAATAAAAGCCTGACGCTTGAATTCCTGGTGATTTAATATTTCTTGAATTCTTGGTTAATATTTCTTGAATTTTCTTCAAATATATTTTTTGTATAAAAAATCACTCTTGAATAATTAGTATGATGATGATCATCATGATCATGATCATGATGACTGATGATAGACGGCACTTTTACGGATGGAAGTTTTATTTCACTTTTCAATAATAAATTACAATTGATAACATTATTTTATTATTGCTTTATTTATTTGTAAGTTCGAGTCACGACTCGTACAAAAACAAAATGACGATTCGTTCTCAAACGTGATTTAAGTCTGCTCGCCTAAAGAAGGAATGATCGGGGTTTTTTTTCAAGCAGCTTGTTCGAGTCACGCGTGTTTCATGCATACGTCTCTCTGATGGGCTTTTGGAAATCCTCTGTCCTTGCAAGATCTCAAACAGTGATTTACAAAAGCTACTCGTAAGAAAACTGAAATCGACGAAATACTTTGCTCTACAGCTGAACACTAAACAAATGTAGCACAGTTGTTATCATTGATTAAATGTGAGGAATTTAATGCGAAGTACATAATGTTATGCACAGAACTTCCTCGTCGGATAACAGTTCAGAAGGTATTTCATTCTTATGAGGGCTTTAAAATTTAATACCATAATTCAGAATGGATTTTGATCTGAAAATTCTCAACTTACGACTGGAAATACAATGTGGCATCCATTCACACATAAGATACTGAAAAGAGTTCCCTGGATGTTGCAATCATAGGATTGGTAGAAGCGGTAGAGAATAATATTTTCCAACTATCAAAGCAGGCAGTTCAAGATAATTTGTTATCCTCTAAGGAGAAATCAATAGCAAGAATAAACATCATCTTCTCGACCGAGGTAAGATCAGTTTCAAAAGATGTCTTTCTCGAGGTTTAATTGAAAATAAATTCCTTTTCCCGATTCACATCTATCAATAGGGAGTAAGTTACAGACTTGTAGACATGCTGTTGATATGAGGATTAGCTTATTGGACCGACGCCTTCTAGCGGTGAGATAAGGAATAAAGTCTGCACGGTAAATACAGATCATCATGGATAATAAAATTAATACTTAAATTTTGATAAAGGAATTGCTGGGAAAGAAGTCTTTAGTATACAAATGCAATTCATTGCGTTCTCAGAAAATTTGGAAACAGAAAATAAACCTAATATTCTTGGTTCTGAGTCAGTGACATAAAACAGAATCTTCTAAGTTTGACTGCAGGCTTTGGTGGATTTTTTAGATAATTTAAAAAGTGAGTTATGAAAGCAACAAGTCATTTTTCTATCTTGAAAGTTTCTTCTATCAGACTTTTTTTCAATGAAAGGAAAGGAAGGAATTGAATTGTGATGCAATCCTCCAATCCAAGCTTAACCCGTTCGCGACCAGCGTCCCGTATAAGCGACGCAACGATTCCACTGTTATCAGACCAGCGTCTCGGATACGCGAAGAACTCTAATCATCACGGGGAGCCCAGTGTAACGTATACGTAACTTGAAAATGGAACGATTTGTTTTAATTTTTAAATGCTAGTAGATGGCGCTAAATGGTAACGGTTTTCACAACAGTCGAGTCATATGGTATTTGACCTTCATGTACGGGCATTAGTTTCTGTTTTTCTGTTCTGTGCTTCTGGATTTGATAGATTTATTGGTGTAAACAAACTGTGAATCACGGCTCTTTAAAGTGCACGTAAGTGTTAAAGGGACGCCGGCGTTTTTATTTATTGCTTTGCTTTTTTCGTTAGGAGAATATGGTGAAGTGCATCTAACTGACTGTACAGGGTATGAGAGAGAAATATTTCTCTGTGTTTTTTGTAGATGTTTTGGATATTTTTTTCTTTTTCTTTTTCTCGAACACGAAATCACTTTGTCGCTAGACAAAGTGATTTCGTATATACATCGCCTGTATATACATCATGAGACTGCTGGCCATTAATTTAAGGGGTGGGGTTATATTCAGTTTCATTCCGTTATCCATGGCTAAAAGACCGAGATACCTAACTAAGAGTGAAATAATATGTGTTGTAATCAAAATATGGGAGGTGTTGACACTGGCAATTCTATCATTAATCACTATCCAGCATTTAGAAAAACAGTGAAATGGCATAAAAAGCTGTTTTTTGGTTTGTTAGATATGGCACTTCTAAATGCAAATGTAATATATTCGAAGGTAAAAGGAGAGAAAATACCCGCTTTGGAATTCAGATCCAGAGTTGTTAATCAGATAATAGAACAGTTCGCAAAACCAAGAAACTTAAAAATTTGTCCAAAATCATCAGGCACTCAACCTTTGCGTTTATCTGGAAGACATTTTCCAAAAATTTAAATTGACGAAAAAGGTTATAAAGGTAGAAGGCGTGCAAAATATGCAACGTAGGACTGTGTGTCGATCCTTGTTTTGAACTATTCCACGCACAACAGAATATTTAAATTGGAATTTCATTATCTACAGATAATTATTGCTTAATTTTCTTTTTTTAAATATCGTATTTGTAACTTTGGTTTCGTGTATACAGTATTTGTTTCCGTGTGTTTAAGTACAATTATAGTATTTTGTATGTTTCATTTATTTCTATTAACGTTATATTCATTTTATTAATACATATTAAGAAGTAGTATATTATATACATAATTTCTAAAATTGAAGTCATTATATTAAAATGCTGATTTAATATGAATTTTTTTGTAAAATTAGGCTTAACTGCTGAAAATGCGTGGGCCGGTGGCGACGCTCCATTTCGGAGCGTTCGGTCCAGTGACTGCGATTCGTTTTCCGCGCGCTGGTCCTCAAGGGGAAGCTTAATAAAACCTCTTGAATAGCATTTGCAGAATTCCAACATGTTTTTTTCAAATCGCTGTTTATGATGCTTTTACCCAATAACGTTTTTACATGAGAGTGGTTTTTCAGCCCTTAAGTTCCGCAATGAGCTAAATTTTGGACCCACACGCAACTTGAAGGTTTAAATTGTACAACCATACAACGGAAAACTTTGTCAAGTCATGCAAGGTTGCCTCTTTCTCCGGAAAACTCTTCGAGAATTCATAATCTCCAAAAAGGGGTTTAAAAGAATTTTTGTTAGAAAAAAATTCTGTTCGAGTTTATATTTATCGACTTTGTTTTACATAAAACCCTGATGAAAATTAATAGTATATCTATAGACCTTTTTACAATAAAATGATGCTTTTTGCTTTTTAACTAATAAAGATTTTCACTATGCACATTATATTAAAGCAATAAAAGGAGACTTCTCTAAAAGATTTTCTCACTTTTAGATATTGTTATTACAGCTACGTTTTTCTTATGGATAAATCTTCAAAAAATTTCAGTGGTCAACATTTGCTTTAACTTGTCATTTGGGGTAATTTTATATTAAGGAGACGCGAGTCTTTTGACTATAGTTGGGGAGTACATTTAGGGATAAAACGTTTGAAAATTAGCATTTTAAAGACATTTATTGTGTTGTTTTCACAAAGAAAACGAGCTGCATTTGCCCGTTGATTTAAGTTTATGAATACTGTTTCAATAAGTTATATGATGAGATTGCCTTTTTAACTTAGAACTCAGTTTGTAGACCATAGTGGTATTTATTGGCGCATTTTGTCATGGGGGCAACATGTCATTTGGGGTCATTTTATATTAGGGATACGCGAGTCTTTTGGCTATAGTTGGGGAGTATATTTAGGGATAAAACGTTTGAAAATTAGCATTTTAGAGACATTTATTGTGTTTCTTTCACGAAGAAAACGAGCTGCATTTGCCCTTTGATTTAAGTTTATTGATACAAGTACTGTTTCAATAAGTTATATGATGAGATTGCCTTTTTAACTTAGAACTCAATTTGTAGAGCACAGTGGTATTTATTGCTGCATTTTGTCAATTTTTTCTTCTTTCATATAGAAAGTCTTCGCAAGAAAATTTAGAATTGTAACATAACTTATTTCTCCTTTCAGCGGAAGTTTTCTTCTATTTTTTTTATCTTATTTTGTACAAGAAAAACCTTTTATCTTTCAAACATATTTTTTCTAAAGTGCTAAACGTTTCTCGTGAGCATTGTAAACCTTCTTAAGTATTATACGATAAATTCTACCATCACTTTTCAAAATCCAATCATAAAAGATGTTTCAAAGGCGAACCTTATTAGATAACGCCATCTGAAACAAAATATGCTTATCTGGGTAGGGAAAAAGAAAAAGAATACACTGTTGCAACTTCGTAGGCATTTTCTTTTTAAAAACCTGGGGTAAAAAGTCTATTTTCTGCTTCACATTTTATCATATTTCCCATGTTACTTTAGATAAAATAAAAACAAATATGCTGTACAGCTCGTTACAATTTATTTGGCGCTACAGAGGGTAGAAAATACATTTCGTTTCACATTTATTAAATAAATCATAAAATTAAGCTGACGAAAAGTGAATAATGAAAACTCAGATATTTTTACTCAAAATTTTATTTTTCTTGTTATTTTAAAACATTTTGTAATGATTGTCTCCTTTAAACTTTTCCTTACGAGGCAGGATAGCATCTATCCCAAGAATACGGACCCAAGAATGAATATATATATATATATATATATACATATATATATATATATATATATATATATATATATATATATATATATATATATATATATATATATATATATATATATATATATATACATATATATATATATATATATATATATATATATATATATATACATATACATATATATATATATATATATATATATATATATATATATATATATATATATATATATATACCGTAACTTGGGGCTACTTGGACCCTAGGGTGTTACTTGGACCCAAACTGAAAACGTGTTTTAAATTTCACCTAGGTCTCTTGTCAATAAAATATAGATGTAATTCATAATCTCTCCAACAGATAGGAGCATTAGCTAGGTCCTGAGGCACTTTACCACGTTCCCGCTCTTTCCACCTTTTTTTTATTTCAGGTTATGTTGCTTTGTGATAAAAACACGAATTTTTGTGACCTCATAGCTTCCACCTTCACTTCTTTACACACTACAGTCCCACATTAGGTAAGGATAAATTTACATTTCAAATACAGTCTTTAAGAATATAACAATGGTATGAGATGAATAGAGAATCAATTAACCCAGTAAAAATTATAAGTATTAACTAGTGTGCTGATAACCTAAAAATGGGGTTACTTAAACCCAAGCAAGGAAGTGGGTCCAATTAACTCCTAGTCACATTTTTGATTAGACATTCTCAAATTTTGCTGTAAAAATAATTAATATCATTACTTCATGTCGGGTTCCTTTTATTAAATGGTGAAACCGGTTCATGTGCATTTCTGATACAAAAATGCCCCAAAATTACAAGAGGTCGCCCGTGAGCAGAAAGTTCGCGGATTTTACAGCTGAAAAATTAGAGGAATGTTTAAATGCTGTGAGGTCAGGAGAAATGTCTCAGAGAGATGCCTCAACCCACTTTAAAATTAGTAGGTCCACTATAAAAAGGAGATTGAAGAATGGTTTATTGTACAAACCTGGACATCGAATCATATTTACTAGTGAAGAAGAGTTGGCCTGTGCCAGTCATTTAGACGAAATTTGTGATTTTGGATTTCCCGTAGACGAACTGGACTTTCGATTTATTGTTAAGTCATACCTTGCAATCAATGGAAGATCAGTGAAATGTTTTCAAAACAACCTCCCTGGGCGTGATTGGGTAAAATTAGTTTTAAGACGTATCCATTGTTAACAATCAGATTTGCAAATAAAAAGGGGTTTGTTTTCTGTTTTAATGTAAAATAAATTTTTCATACATAAGCCTCTATTTTTATTTCAAGATCCTAGGTGCTACTTGAGCCCACTACCTATTTGAATTGTATATTTCATGTAAAATGTAGGTTGGGTCCAAGTAACCCCAATCAGAGGGTTACTTGAACACAAATTTCAACAATTTATTAAATACAGTGATTTCCGCTTATAAGAATCACGTTTGTTATTACTGTTTTTGATTCTTATAAGCGGTTGATTCTTATAGCGGAAATTTAGGTTTTTGGACAGGCACACACACCTATATATACATATATTAGATAATTTACCATAAAATACTCTTTAATTTACGTTAATTATCTTTTATTGAAATTATTTTTTATAATTTTAAAAATACAACTTAATTTCTAGACCTATAAGTAAATACACATGATTATAGTGAGAGAAGAAAAAAATCCAATATTTGTTACAACATACCTGCTTAACAGTTTTAACATTTCAGTTAAGGAAGGGAGCAAGAAAAAGTTTTCTGTGGTAGTTTGACGTAATGAAGTTTTCAGGAGGCTGTTTGTACCTCTCTCAATATAAATAGTCTCAGACGAAGATTCACCTTCTAGCTTACGTTTCACGGTTTGATAATGTGCTGAATCTACTATAATGTCATGTTTGCCTAAGTGATAGTGGACACTTCGCCGAAGATTTATGTGTTTCAGGGTCCTGGAAGCCACAACCGGGTTGTGGGAGGTGGGAAAAAAGAGTCCCTACTTTTGTTTGTCAGTGGAGAAAAGTGAAATCGGACCCGGACGGGTAAAGATGCCCCTGTGTCAAGCTAATAGGACAGTGTTGTGCTAAAGCGTTTATGGGGAAACTATTATGTTATATCTAACACAGAAAGGGATGAATTTTATGACTATATTCCTTCCACATCTTATCAATCTTTCTTTAAAAAAAAAGAAAGAACTTCGTGCCTTTTGAGGGTTTAAGTGGCTTTTTTGGAAAAATGAAAGGAAAGCGAAAAGTGTAAACTGATTCTTAAAACCGGTGGATTAATTCTTTAAAGCGAAAATTTTAACATGGAAATAATACATTTGTTTTTGTTTTCGCGAAATTGATTCTTATAAACGGTTGATTCTTATAACCACTGATCACTATAAGCGGTGGTTACTGTATATATATAATTAAAATTTTGGTTTAAAAAGACCTAAAATCCTGGGGAATCTTCAACTAAGTTGTTCAAATCAGGTTATCAGCACATATATGTTTTTAAGGCTATCGTTAGATAAGAAATGTACAAAAATCTTCACTTTTTGGGTTTAAGTAACCCCAATCTACGGTATATATATATATATATATATATATATATATATATATATATATATATATGATATAGCTGTGGCAACGGCGGGTGACGAATCAGAAACGTTCCCGCCTAACGGAGATCTGCGTTCTACGCGGAACAGATGACGAGAGAGAGAGGAAAAGCCGCCGCGAGATTAAGACGTTAAGATGTAACGTGGTAGCAGACAGCTACCAAAAAGACGTAAAAAATCATGTTCCTTATAAGTTAATTGTACCGTTTTTCTGTCCTGTGACCTGTCAAGAAATAAATTGGTGTTAGTGTGAACCGGTGTGTTCAATTTAGAACGACGGACACCAATTTACACACATTATATATATATATATATAACCCCCTTAATGGCTGTTCTTACAAAGAGGGGGTAGGAAATTTCCCGTTCTAAAGAGGGAATCGGAAAAAATGGGCCCTGTATGCTAAATTTTAAAGGTGTCTTTATATATATGGCTTATTATACGTATATCAAATACTTGAACAATTTGAGTATTTTTTATTTTAAATTGAAATTCAAAATTTAAAACATGTTTAGTTTTTAATATATCTACTGAACCATTAACTTTAAAAAAAATTATTCACTTTCTTTTCACAGGAAAATGTCTTAAAATAGTTTACTTTCAGGATTCCAAATAAAAGTTATAAAAACTTATATCATTTTAAAGGGTATAAAAAATTTTAGAGAGATTATTGTTTCAAGTAAAATGCTTTCAAAATTCTTTCGCTAACCATTATGAAAGTTGGATGGATAGAGAGAAAATGCACACAGACATTTTTATAGCGATACCTTGCAAGGAATTTCAGATATAGGCTTTCAAAAATGACAAAACAGGAAATGTTCCATTTTCAGGTAAATAGACTTAAAAAAAATTCAGGTAGTCTCTACTAATGGAACTACTGCGGGTCATTAACGTAGGATTACTTATCGTTGCTTACCTCTTTTGTATGTATATATGCATGTATGTGTTATGTATATATGTATATATATATATATGTACGTATATATATATATATATATATATATATATATATATATATATACAAGGTCTGTGCCAGAAGTAATGAGAAAAAATTTTCTGCGCATTTCTGGCAAATCTCCAAGGAAAACAGGTGGCTCAGAAATGTGGATTGGAATGTTAGTGACGTATTCAAACGGTCGCAAAACTGCTCCTAATTAGCAGCGCATGCCCAGTGGCCTAACAGTGAGTCGTTGTGAACGTGGCTCGTTACGCTTAGCAGCGATTAAAATGCAGAGATTAAACTGCACATTAAACTCAGTAAAACTGGTAATGAGACTTTGCAAATGTTAAAGGAGGTTTACAAAGATGAAGTTTTGTCACAATCGTAAGTCTACAAGTGGCACTCTGCGTTTAGGAACAGCCGACAGAACGTTGAAGATATTTGGACGCCATTTTGACACACTCAGGCCCTGATTTTCCATTAGTCCCGGTAGGCCCGGGCCTAGGGGCCCCCGAATGTTGGGGACGCCCAAAAAAAATTTATTTTAAAAGAAAAAAGTCCCAGTTCAATTTTTTTAAATTTTACCTTTTTTAATAGCATTTTTTTTATTTCAAAATTGATTGATTGGTTCATCATATGTACAGTTATATGTATATTTCATCATTTGAATGTTATAGTGTATATAAGGGATTAATAAGTTTTTCTAGTTGCATTCGATTGGTGTTTTAATGATGAAGTTAATATGTTGTATTGCTTTTTGGTATTTGATAATGTTCTAGGCTTCTACTCTTCAAATAGCCAATTCTTAGTAAAATGGTACTTTCATAAAGATTCATGATTATTTTTTTTTTGTGCGTCAATTTTGGAAATTTTACGCCCACATCAGTGTTAGGGGGCCCCTCATTCCGAGTTGTGCCTATAGTCAAGATTTTTCTAAATCGGGACCTGGACACACTCCAAGATGTCGAAAGAGTCGTAACCACAACGCTTCACGGCATTTCACAAAATGAGTTCGCAAGATGCTACAACCACTTGGAGCAACGCTGGACTCTTTGTATTGCTGCCCAAGGCGCATATTTCGAAGATTATTAACTGTTTTTCTTTGTAAGAACGATTATTTAATTTATGTAATTTTTTTCTCATTATTTTTGGGAGTCCTTGTATATATATATATATATATATATATATATATATATATACACTGCTGGCCACTGCAAATGCAACACCCTGAAGGAAACATGCAAATAACATGAAATTTACAACATGCATTAGCGGAGGTGAGATATGCAAATGATTAGAATTTCAGCGCAGACGCACATCACGCGCGCCTGTGGCGCCACTTCAAAGCGCTATTTAAGGCTTGGAGATTTCGACGATTTCAAGTTCGGCAATTGTGTTTTTCTTGTGGTTTTTTCAAAAAAACGATCAATTATGCCTCGTCGAAAACAGCGATCATCTTTGTCTTTTCTGACGAGTCACGCTTCTGTCTGCAACACCACGATGGTCGCATTCGAGTCTGGAGACACCGTGAAGAGAGGATGCTGAACAGCTGCGTTATGCACCGCCACACTGGTCCTGCACCGGGTATTATGGTATGGGGCGGTATTGGATATCACTCTCGCACACCTCTAGTACGCATTGCCGGTACTTTAAACAGCCAGCGCTACATCTCCGAGGTGTTGGAGCCAGTTGTCCTTCCTTACGTTCAGGGCTTGCCCACAGCCATAT
This sequence comes from Dolomedes plantarius, assembly GCA_907164885.2. Lineage (NCBI taxonomy): Eukaryota > Metazoa > Arthropoda > Arachnida > Araneae > Dolomedidae > Dolomedes > Dolomedes plantarius. The sequence goes on along the minus strand of OU015491.1, from coordinate 171,796,289 downwards.
TTCAACAGGATAATGCGCGACCACACGTGGCACGCATTGTCCAACGGTTCTTTGTCAATCGCCAGATTGAATTGCTTCCCTGGCCGCCTCGCTCTCCGGATCTTTCGCCGATAGAAAACATGTGGTCCATGGTTGCTCTACGATTGACCCAGATTCCATCCCCAGCTGCCACAGCAGATCAACTTTGACAACGTGTGGAAGCTGCTTGGTCTGCTGTACCCCAAGAACTCATCCAAAGTCTCTTTGAATCAATGCCGAGGCGTGTGGCAGCGGTGATCTCCAACAATGGCGGCTACTCTGGCTACTGATTTTGGCAATATCCACACTTCACAGAAGTCTATAAATTTAATCATTTGATACTTGGTCAACATGTTATCTACAAAATAAATTTTATTGTGATATCTCTTGTCTTTCTTGGTGTTGCAATTTGGGTGGCCAGCAGTGTATATATATATATATATAAATATATATATATATATATATATATATATATATATATATATATATATATATATGTGTGTGTGTGTGTGTGTGTGTGTGCGTGTGTGTGTGTATCAAAATTTTGACTCATTTTGGTACTTTTCTATTTAACTGTTTACTGTTTGCCCAAACGATACAGACTGCGTTTGGCGTGGTGCCAAAATTATAACTCGCTACCCAGAATATCCAAAATTTTGCATTTCGGAGGACCGTTATAGAGGAACCTAATCCTACGTCAAAATATACAGCGGAGAATTCATGGATAGCACAACAGAAAAAAAATGTTGCATCTGTTTATGGTAAAATCGTAGAAATATGTAGTTTGTGTTATTAGATTCAAAAATCTCTGTTCTATGTTTTGAGTCAAGAACACAAAAACGTGGGGCATCACCTATTTCACAACATGCTAAAAGAATTTTGGGAAATTTTGTGTTAAAGGATTTAAAGCTATACCCTTCTATTTAGTGCGAATTTAATTAACTTAAGACTCAGAAGACAATTTTATAAAAAAAAATTTACGTCTTTGTATTAAAAAAATCAATTTTAATAATTTCATCAAAAAATATTCTACTGGTTATATTTTTCAGAAAAACCCCTCCCTTTATTGAAACATTTGTGAGTTCTGTTTATGAGTACATTATATATCTTTTTAAGTACTAGTTGGTACCCGTCAAAACATGATGGCTGGATAGTAAATAAATGTACTAATACACAAATTATACTCAACATATCATTGCCAAGTGGTGAAAATCATAATATTAAGAATAGAAAAATACACTTTAAAAAATTACTATTGCACCCAATAAAAAGAAATATGGTTACTCAACAGCACGAAATAAACAATTTCCGTCAGGTTTAATTCTATATCTCATAAATATGATTAAAAATAAAAATGGCAGAGAGAGAGCTAGAGAGATACATCGGAATAAACAAATTAAAATATTTATGCGACCTCATGCTTAGTATCTAAAGACAGTTTTAAACATGTCACTGAGCATGCGCAGAAAGCAATTTTTAACCGTAAGTTATCATTCATTAATAGAAATTGTGGTTACAGAAACCGAATTTGACACATCTATAGATTAAAATCTTTCGTATAAGACCAAAATTAAGTAAATTCATGCAATAGTTTTCTCTCACGGACTGCCCAAATAATCGGCTTATCACCTTAAATATGCAGATTTTACACTTGTACATATTATTTAAAGGTAATATTTGGGACAAGAGGCATACATCTGGTCTCTATAAAAGAAAATGCTAATCGCATTGGGAAGCATGATTTAAATTGTAAACAAGTGTCTTTATTGGAAGATAATAACGATTAATATGTATATTCAATTTAAGCGTTGGAAATTTCCAGAAGTTTAAAAACAGTTTATCGTTTTAAGGCTCAATACATTTCAAAACCTACCGCCCATGTGGTATAGTGGTTAGCTGCGCGAGCTTCCACGCAGTAGGCCTGGGTCCAAAACCCGATTAAGGCCTGGTCGTTACTCTGTTGTACCCTAATAGGGAACACTACTGGCTCACCTAAATGGTGCTTCCATCATAAAGTAGCCAGCAAAACTTCCCGGTAAATAACCAAAGGTGAATGTCTCACGACGAAAGCCTGCGCATTAGAGAAAAAAAAATAATTACAAGATAAAAAGAACTTTTTATATACCATGTTTTTAAATTTTCTGTTGAATCATATAAACTTGACAATTCTATGTATTAATAAATACTTTTTTTAATTTTTTAGATGAATTATCCCATCAACTTTAAAGAAAATGAAGTTAATTGGAAGTTAACATGCATTTAACTTTTCGTTCCCGTTCCGGCCAATAGATGGCTGCACCAGTCTACAAAACAAAATTAACTGAAAATAACTGAAAATTAATTTATTTCTGCTTAAAGATGGCTAAAAGTATTAAAAAAGTGCATTGTCATCGTGTTCTGAGCTATTCTAAAAGTTTCAAATGTCTAGCTAGTCGGGAAGTTAGTTAAAAATCGATTGCAAGATTTGTAAGGGACAAACACACAAACAAACAAGAAAGCAAGTTAATAAAAACATGGTAATAACATTTCAAAGCATACAAGACTCAAATGCATAGACAAGACTTCTTTTTTTCTTCGGTGAAGAAAAAAAGAAGCATGTCCCATTTTACGAAAGTAAATTGTACTTCTTTTTAGTTTAAAATTCAAATTTTTACTACTTAATCTCTCACTTATTTCTAAAATTAAAGTGTCTCTTACTCAGTCATTATCGTAGTTTAATGGTGCTGTGTCTAGCATCTGAACTTAAAGCCGATAATCAAAACATATTTTAGAAGAAATAGCACTTTGAAAGTAGATTTGGCAAATTAAATATTTCAATCTGTTTGACGTGACTTTAAAACTACGCAAACAATAACATTTGACTTTCCATTGAAGCAATTCTATTTTTTAAGAAAGAAAAGCACTTTCTCCTCATCACGGGAATGCAGAGTTTCTTTGTAAGTAACGGAAAATAATATTTATAAAATTCCGCTTTCCGGACAAAAATTCATTTTGAACGCTGATGAATTTTCTTTTGGCTGACAGCTAACGCTTTCTGGCAAGAAATTATTGGAATATTTTAGAGAATAAAATCAATGAGAGTAAAAGTTAGATATAACAGACATCATGAAATATTTATAGAAATGTCTGTCGAAAGAAAAATTAAGCAAACATACAGCTTTTAAAACAGCACAATTTGTTTGCAATATTTGATCTGTTTTGACCTTAATCGCGCGTTGTACTGTTATAAATATTAGATCTAATGGGTATTTAAATTTATATATTTTCGTCTATGATGGAAGTAAGTATGATGGAAGTATAAACGATATGCATAACCACCTGTATTTTTACTATATTCTATACAAACCATTTATGGAACGTTTAGAATTTGTTCTAAATCTCAAATTTTATTTTTATTTCAAAAACAATTTAAAGGGTATGAAAATCCTTACAAACGACTCAATATTGTTATTCTAAAGTACAGCTCCGATTCAAAAAATTAGAATAATGTAAAAAAGAAAGGTTTTAATGTTGTTAAACTGTCAATTTGCATAGGGTAGGTGGGGGCAAAGGTTCGCATGGACATTTGAAAATGACCGGGAAGAGTTTTGGGAAAAATAGGGTATCCAGTGCATTCGTATACTTCCAGTCAGTTGCCTCGTGAAAGCTGTTGGAGTTACGACCTCCTCTTGCAGAGAAAATGAGATAAGCTTATTTTCGTCATTTTTAATGTAATTTTTTGCATTTTTTGAGCAATTTTGAGCATCACTCAAACTGACGAGCTGTTTTATGCCTATTTTCGCATGTTAGGGTGGTAAATAACCTTTCAAATCCTACCTTAAGTTTTGGATTAACTCAAATACAATAGCGTCCATTCTGCCAAAACAGAACCAACACGAAATGGGGTAAAAGTTTGCGGGAGTCATGGGGTAAAGGTTTGCACTGCAAACCTTTGCCCCTCAAACTGCTAACATGTGTTTCATGCCATCTTTTCATTAGGAATCCTTATTTACAACGTCTTTCAGTTCTTGGTTTCAGTTTACGGTAAGCATCCCTCTTGGTCTTGAAACATGGTGTCTAGAGTGCGGGAATTATATGGGAGTTTTTGTCGTCGGGAAAAATGCGCGAATTATACGGGAATTTAAAATTTTGGCCTACAAATGCGGGCATTTTATTCAACCTTTTCCTTATAACATTTTCAAATAAACAAAAATTACTACAAAATAAATGAGAATAAACTCGTAATCTAATACTGGTATGTGCGGCAGAGGGAAAGCGTTCCGAAATCCCTTTTTTTATTTCTTTTTATTTTTATTATAGCCAATATATATTGGAAAATGTTGTTCTACTATTATTTTAAAGTCAAGTTCATTTCCGTTGTTCCAGTCATTCACCTTTCAGTTACAACCCTTTTTACCTAAAAAAATCAATAGAACTAGTTAACTTATCCTCCAAAGCTTTGTGGTATAGGTACCTTTATTTTAAATCCCATTATTTCCCAAATTATTCTTCCAATTGGGATTTATGCGGGAATTTCATTTACATGAGACTATGAAATTGAGATGGTTAACTGGGAGGAAACAAAGCAAGTTTTCAATGCTTAAAGGAAACTTCAAGTTTCACTTGGAAATTATTAATGGGTAATCACATTTTTGTAATTTGAAAGTAAATTAAGGTTTTTGATAAAAACTGTTTGTTTTTAATTATAATTTTTTATAAAATGCTTGAAAATCCATAAATAAAAAATAAAATAAATTAGTACGACGCAAAAAAATAAAATAGTTCTGAACGAAGACCTATTTTACAAGATAAAAGAGTTAAATGTTGTTAAAAGACATTAAGGCTTCGAAGGTCTGGTCAGGAAATTAGCTCTCCCTCATTAATGGACGAGTTTCGGCTAATTTGCTACCTAGATAGCAAAGGAAAAAAGAGGGGGGGGGGGGGGGGATTTTACAATACAGTACTGCTAGACACCCTGTTTCGTTACCTACGCTAAAAGTGTTTTTTTTTCCTTTTCTGGAGTTTGAATAATAATAAGATAAGTGATATTTAATAATATTTTATTCACAGAATCAAAAATCAATCAATAAATAGGATTAACGCATCTAGTCAAGTGTACTAAGTCAATTTTTTGCCTACCTTAATTTGCTTAATTTTTACGGGTTTTAAAAGACTGAGTAAAGCCTAAGATATGATATAACGATAGTGTTAATAGTTGATATTTTAGTTGGAAGTTCTTTAGTTTAAGAAAAAAAAATAATGAGATGAACCCCGTTTAATTTGTGATTTTCTATATATATAACACCTTTAGAAAGATTACAAAATGTGAAATAAAATTATTTAGACAACTCTATTTGTGATTTTCTATGCCAATTCACTTAAAAACCAACGAGTGGGGTAAAGATTTGCAGTGCAAACCTTTGCCCCACCGATTGGGGCAAAGGTTCGCAAACAGGTGTTTTGGTAAAATTAAAAATTCGGTGCCTAAACCTTTCGGGAAAAAATCCATTATTTTATAGAAGGTAGAGGAGATACCCAACTACAATACAAGTGACTTTTTGGGGCGATAGGATCTACTGGAGGCCCGTAAAATACCAAAAACTCAAAACTGCAAACCTTTGCCCCCACCTACCCTACTGTGTTCAGAAAAAATAATATTAAAAATGTCTAAATATCTTCAGAACATTTATAAATATAACATAAATATTTATTTTTATTTGCTATACTAAAAATTAACTATTTAAAAAAGTTTTAGAATTATTTAAAAAATTAGAATATCTGGACAACATGGTTCAAAAAATTCGAATATGCAACTATTTTCCTGTTGGTTTAGAGAACAGCTGCGGGACTAATATGTGCGGAGCTATAAAATGTGATCCGCGGAAAATGAAAAGTACTTTGGCATTTGATTTTAGTTCAGTATTTGCTTAATATGGGACAAAAGAGCGACTTATCTGAGGCTGTGAAATTTCATATTGTGCACTTGCACAAAGAAGGAAAAACACAACTGTTTATAGCAAAGGAAGTGAAATGTTCTCAAGCAAGTGTGAGTAGAGTTTTAAGAGAATATTGTAATAATAAGTGTTTTCAAAATAAACACTTTAAAAGTGGTCGAAAGCCAATAACTTCAGCAAGAGATGAAAGGCAATTGGAAACGATTGTGAAGAAACATCGCTTCCGAAGATATTTGCAGAGAAAATGGAAAGAAGTGGGTGTAAATGCCTCTAGATCTACAACATTACGACGACTTCACAAATTAGGTTTTAGATCACGTGTGCATAACACAAATCCACTCTTATCATGTAAGCAAATGGCTGCCAGAGTTAAATAGTGTAAATAGTGAAAGTATGTTTTGTGTGTCCCATGGGAATCAAGGTATACGTGTTTGGAGACTTAAACAAGAAGCATTTGGTAAAGAGTGTTTAAAACGTACGGTTAAATTTGCGACCTCTGTCATGGTATGGGGCTGCATGACTGCAGAAGGCCCAGGTAGGTTGTGTATTATTTACACAAAACTCAGTTCAGAAGTGTATCAAAAAATTCTTGAACACTTCATGATTCCTTCATCTGAGGATTTATGTGATGACGATTTCGTGTTGCAGCAAGATTCAGCTTCTTCCCACACTTCCAAATCGACAACTAAATGGCTCCAAGAGAAGGAAATAAATGTACTCCCTTGGCCTGCGAATTCACCCGATCTAAACCCCATCGAGAATTTGTGGGGGAATTATGAAAAAACGACTTCAAGAAGTTGCACCAAGAGACAAAAAAGATCTTATTTCTAGTTTGAAGAACATATGAGCGAATATCAATAAAAAAATTTGTGAACCTTTAGTCAATAATATGCCAAATCATTTAAGAGCTGTCATTAAAGCTAAGGGTGATGCAACAAAGTACTGATTAGCATATAAAAACCCTTCGAGTTTAATTTGTGTACAATATACATTTTCTAATTTTTTAACCATGTTATGAAGTATTCAATATTTTGATTTTTTTTTTCTCTTGCTGTTTTAAATATATTTTCTATTTCATTGTAATATGTTCATATTTTTATAATCTACAAAATATGCAGATTTATATAATGATAATTTATATTTGATATCATTGATTATTTATTTGATAAATTAGATTTGCAATTCCCTTGACCATATTTTCTTTCATTATTCTAATTTTTTTAATCGGAGCTGTATCCCAGTTTGACTATACTCGAGGCAAATCTAACCTGAGAGCACTAAACATACTACAAAGGCCAATTTACACCTGCAACGGAAATAACTCCCCGCCGCTACAAAATGCGGATTGCCATATTTGGCCTTTTATCGTCCATTAAGAAAATTATGAAGGTATTAAATATTTATACTTTAAGAAAACATCCACGTTTTGATTTCTATTTTTATGTAATCGATGTATTTTGAAACTTATAACCATGCATCGTTCTACTTACTATTTCCCGAAGTAATGTAGGAATTTCAGAAATCCTCAATAAAATTTAGAGTCCTGTTTACTTTTATAAATACGGGATCATACAAAAATTTATTATTATAGATGCAGATTTCTAGGTATTTCGGTTTTTGAAATTGTTAGTTTTTTCTTTCGCTATAGGAGATGCGATATGTTTCGGTAATTTTGTTTTCATCTATATAAATAAAGCAGAGTGTCACTATGTATGTATGTATGTATGTATGTAACGAATGCAAATCTACATTTCTTGGCGAATCTGGTTGAAACTTCGTATACTTATGTTTAGAAGCCTTAAGATAATTCTAATATAAGTTTGGAAGCTTTAAAATGCTTATATATAAATACAGTTTTTAAATAGTATTTCATCTCAAGGCGTTGGAATCAATCATTCATAAAAACTGCCCATGCGCACCTAGATGTTACAAGGTAAATGAACGCAATGAATATTTTTAAGTTGTAGTTGTTTGGAGTTATTTAAAGTTGATTTTCTAATATTACTCCTTTTGTTTTCTTTTCATTAATCCTTTTTTTTTTGGTTAATTCCCAGTATACAGATTACCGTTGTAACTCTTTACCGTTGAAACCCCTATGTGTGCTAACTTGCGATTATTTACTTTCTGAAATTTAGTATTTTACATATTGTGTTTGTACTTCAGAATGTTTAGTATACTGTATTTTACATTGTTCTTAATTTTATAATTCACGATGTACTTTTAAAAGCATAAAAATTAGTATATCTTAACTAAAAAGAATCAGTCTACACTTTAAGCACAGTTTTGCGATTTATTTACGGTTAACTATGTGTTTAGCTATTCCATTTGTTTGTTTTAAAAAATAATTTTTTGAAGATTTTTTTTGGTGTGTTATGGTAAACGAGCACTTAAAAATTAAAAAAAGAAACAAAAACTTACTTGCAAATATCATTTTTTTATAAATTGGTAAATTTGAAGAAATTTTTATTGAAATTTAGCTAAAATGCCTTTAACTCTGCGCAAAATCTTAATGCTATTTCAATTTCCTTCTCGCACATGATACATATGACAGATATATTCAAAATGACCTACAATCTAAGAGAAAATTTTAAAATGCAAAAATAATACACACAATTTTATGTTCCAATATGAAAATTTTCCCCGATTCGTCATTCCTTTCCTTATAAAAACAGCCCCAAATAAAAAACTATTTATTATACACCAATAATTGTGCCTCATTTCATTAACTATAGCATCTAAAGCATTTTCTGAAAATTTTATCAAATTATATAAAAGCTTTATTAAACCGATTATTTTTCAATGCTTTCTGTACAGGGTGAGGAAAATTGAATCTCCCCTCTCCTCCTCCTGCTTTATATATATTTTTTGTAGGAATATGCTCTTTTATTGAATAATTAAAAAAATGTTTAGATGTTCCAACCAGTGTTTTATTTTCTTGTTCTACGCGTTTCTCTAATCTAATTTTCTCAATCTAATAGCGTAGTATTTCGCCAGTATATTACGAGAAAACTAACAGAATGTAGCATACTACCACACAAAAAAATATCTATAAAAAAGGGGGAGAGGGTATTTTATCTTGACTCATTTTAAGAAACTATGGCAAGAAGAATGGAACGAAAGTCTAAAAGGAAGAAGAGTCTATGAAATATTCAAGGAAGTAACAGAAGAAAGGCTAATGGGTTACTTTAAGATTAATCAATTTATAACGGGTCATGGATGTGTTGGGGAATATCAACACAGATTTCACCAAAAATCAGATATGTGTACCTGTGGAGATATCCAAACGCCAGACCACTGTTTATTTGACTGCCAGCAGTTCAGGGACCTAAGAAATCAATTACCAGCGGATGTTAGAACATGGACGAAACATAAGTTTTATTGCAACTTTACTGTAGAGGCTTTATTAGGAAGGTGGTTGGTATTCTTATGGATACTTGTATCCCCTTCTCTCATGCCACATATCAGTATTCTTCTGTTGCAGGCTTGCAGTTAACGTGCAATTTTTTGGTGCAGGTTACACAGTATTGCAATTAAATAAATGTATCTAAGAAGTAGAATAATTAATTATATAAGTTTGTAAAAAAAAAATCAATATATTGTATTGGTAAAGTATTATTTAATCACTGTAGCTGCAAAAATGTTTATACATTTGGTAATGATTTAGAAATTACACAAAAGTTAGTGTATATGCAATAGTGTAAACAAATGTATAATTGTGTAAATAATTAGGTTAAATTGTATTGTTATGTTTTAATGGAAAGTCAAAATTAAATATTTAAGTTTGTATCAATAGAAACTTGTATTATTGTACGTATGTGAATGTATTAGAGTAAATTGTTTTTATGTGGGTGTATTTACGTAATTGTCAGCTTAAATTGTATTGTCATGTTGGTATGTATCTATATAAATTTGAAGTAATTATGAAGAAATAATAATGTGAAATAGTAATAATTGTGTAATGATATTGTAAGCATTATAATGCAATCTGTAAAAATAAGCAAAAAAAATAAATCATAGGAAGAAGAAGGAAAAGAAAGAAAAAAAATAGGGAAAAGTGAACATAGGAATGATGGTTGCCACTAAACTGCTAAATTTTAAAAAACCATATTGTTAATGAATTATTAGTCGGTCTTCGGCTTAGGGGCTGGGGTTGGAGGCTCCGGTGTCCTTGAGCCAGTGTGTCCCAGTTGAGCAGGATTGCGCTCGGGACGATTATTTAACAGTTTTCCCGTATACCTTAACGGTTGGACGGGCATTCAATTGATTCAATTGATTGACTCATTTTATTTTAATTTTATCTCAAAATTTATTTCTATTTTTTTTAATTATCTACAAAAATAAGAGAGTTACCTTAACAATTATTTTCCTGGGTGTTTTTGAGAAAACTAAAAGGGATACTAGTAAGTTCCCTTCATGTATATATATATATCGCTATTTCCTTACTTTCCTTGAATTATTGTGAGATATTATCAAAGTGCTGATAATAACAATTTCGTACCTACTGGATCTTTTACAAAAATGAAATTTCCAATAATAATCTCACGAAAGTAATAAAAATTTGTTTAGAAATAAATTTAAGAATTCTGGGTTCCCTGTTTAATTATTTTCCTTTTTGTCCAAACAACAACCAGTCAAAATAATTTAGGATTTTCCCCTCTGCAATGAAAGTTTAATAACAGGTTAAAAAAGGTTTTCCAAAGTCACTAACCCACAAAACAATGTATTATTTCCTTTAACATGTTTGGTCTTTTCTCTATTCAGTTTGCTGGAAAAATAACTGTAATTTTGCAAAATATAATGGAGTAAAATGTTTTAACTCAACGCCTTATGGCAAGAATTCCATTTCTCTTTTCCTATTCAACCAAATTTTCTGGGGTTTTTTTTTCCAATCAGGACATAGTTTCTAAGGGAATTATTAAAAGTTCTGTGTCTAAACTTCCAAGCATCTTTTTGAGGAAAAATTCTGTCCGTCTGAGTTGCACGATTGAAATGAAGGTACTGCTTAGCCGTTGTCGTTCATGCTCTCAAGCAGTACCTGAGTTGGGGGGGGACCAGCCGTTGCGAATTCGCGGCGGTACCGTAGACCGTGTGAGCCGGTTCATTTAACTGTAGGTACTCCTGACCTCAACTGCGACACCACAACGGCGTCGCATCGTTCGTGTGCAGCGGGCCTAAAACTTCGAGGATCCTCATGCGCCAATGTCAGAAGAAGAAGTAGGACAGGTGCCTACTGCACTGAAAAAAAAAGTTTAAAATTTATGGTCAAGATTGGTGGGCATGCAGGAATGACATTTTTTCATTAAAGGGTCCCTCGTATAAGGCTTGGTCAGACGAGTTCTGTTCGTCTCTAATGGATACCGTCTCATGTGGGTGTGTCCAGAAACGAGATCGCTGATGAGCTGGCTAGAAAGGGACGTGATTACCCTGACCCCAGTCCTTCCATCCTGTGGCCTTTCATTCCCTTCATTCATTCCCTTCACAAAATTAGAATAAATTCATCTTGTCGTACTTCCCATGTTCACCACTGGTATGCCGCAAAGGGCCCAGGCCTCTTTCTGCTGTGCAGGAGTTCTAGATCTCTCCAGACGGCCATGGCGCGACTTAGAAGCGGACACCTCCATAGTATGAAATTCGTGGAGGGGGAGAAAACTTTTTCTGCTTGTCCTTGCTCCCTTCATGCTTCTCCTGCTCACCTCTTAGAATGTATGGGCGTCTCTTTGAGACAGCTGTCGGTTGAGCAGGATATTGCCTGTGATTCTCTTTGCGGCGGGGTCTCTTGGACTTGGTGTAGGCTTTCCTACACCAGCGGGATTGGAAGCAACACAACAACCGTGTTATCCCAGACACGAATCCTAATACCTAAAGGGCAAAAGAGACTATGAATTCCACAATGGAAATATTTATCACATCAGAGAGAAGGGGAAAGTGGAAAGTGTGTTTAATGCCGTGACAAACATCAGAAGAGTGACTCTGCAATTAAATAAAGTTATCCTTAAATCTGAGGTTTCCAACCTGGGAGGCGCGACTCCCAGGGGAGTGGCGGACTATTGCCAGGGGAGGCTCCAAAACTTTTTAATAAAAAATCAATGTTCATACCATAATATCTATAAATAAACGAATAAACCATAATATCTATAAATGGACGAATTTGAATTGACAGCCATCGAAAAAGAAAATTTGGTAGAATTGTCATGCGATAGCTCACTAAAACAGAAGTTTCAAAATGAAATCATAATTCAAGTTTGGATGAATCTTAGTGGATAGTAGGAATCTTTGCGTAGAAGTACTTGCAAAGTAATGCAAGTACTTCTACGTAAGTTTGTAACGTCTTATTTATGCGAAACGAGCTTTTCGGCACTGGATGCAATGAAAACCAAATATCGAACCAGGTTAATAGTCGAAAAAGAGTTACGAGCGGCACTCTCCACATTGCTCCCAAGATTTGATAAACTTTGTGCCAATAAACAACAACCCTCGCATTAAATTTTGATGCGTTAGATGTAGTTTAATTACTAATTTAATATAAAATAAATATGCATGTTTGTATTGTTATAGCAAAATCTTGTTATTATTCTGTTAATTGTAATTTTCATTATTTTTTGTAATAAAGGTTATTATTATTTAATGCGTGTCTATATTATTATATGTATTAAAAGATAGGGAGGCATGGAAATTTTTTTTAGGGAGGGGCGGAATTTTTTTTATTATTATTAATTTATTTTTTTAGGGCGGCGTAGAAAGAATTATGCCGATCTCGGGGTGTAGATAAATAGATACATAGACAAGAGAAATAAATTCGTGTATGTGTGTGTGTATGTGTGTGTGTCGTGTATGTGTATTGGTGGGAAGGAGGGGGAAGCATGACATACATGAGATATAGTATATATGAAACAGTTTTTTGCTTACATTGCTAAAAAGAATGTTACATTTGTAGTAATATAAGGAATCCATAATTTTACTTATATTACTACAAAATAATACAGTGAAAAATTATTATTTTAAAATATCTAAATCTCTTTACCAAACATTTACTCAAGCTGCATTGTGAAAAATTTTAGAGACATCTCTTTTGAAATGGCAAATGAGGAAAAATTCAATTCTACCACAAATATATTCAAAGAATAGGTTCAAAGGTAACACTAACATGCAACCTAAAAAAATACTCTCTGGCTTCGTAATCATCGTAGAAACATGCGGCGTGCGTTATTTCATTCAAAACTATCTATGGTATGTAAAAAGGCAAGAAGTTAAAAATGAGCTTATTCATTTGTTGATAATTTTGTGCCCCTGACTCCTTTAATCTTTTTACTACTCTTATCTTTTTGTGATAAGTAAAAATAATATTGAAATTCAATTAAAAATGCAAACTCCAAGTCACCGTAAAACAAAAGACAACGTTTACGTTAATGAAATGATAAAGTCACAATTAAAGCTGTTAAGAATCCGCTTAATAAATTGTCGGGAGAAAGTCCTACGTATAGAGAAACCTTACAGTTTAGTAAAAGCAAAGGAAATTTTAAGGAAAGAAAAAAAAGAATCTGTTGACGTAAAAGTTCAGCGAAATAACTTCCATGGAAAGAAAATCCTCCACAGAAAAGACTAGGACTGAAATTTTCATTAAAACTCTTCTCGACTTTCTTTCTGTTCACTAATATAACAGTGTTATCTAAAGAAAAAATTCCATCAATAAAATATATTGAGTTTGTATTGTTATTTTTCTTAAAATATGACCGTCACACATAATGATGACATCAGAGAAGATCAAATAAAACAGCCAAGAATTTTTCAGTATCTGTGATTTATCAGAATCCTGACCTGTTGCTTTCTGAAAATATTTTGTTAATTCGGCTTTTGGTAGTTTTAATACAACCCAAAGTTACCAACAATATTTTACATTTTAGCCATATATATAGGTAGTAGAAATGTGTGTGTTTCAAATAATAAAATAAATATTTTATATTTTACATCATCTCTAACGTTATAAACATTATACAAATTTAAATCTGAAAGAATCGTTTTTCTTGGTTTTTTTCAGCTTCAGTTATTCTGAATGAATTTTTTTTCTCAACTAATACAATGAAAAAAAAATTAGATTTTTGTAAGAATTTTATGTTCTTCGTATACTTTATGTTTTTTGCTGTTGTAGTCTTTCAACCAAATTTTTATTTTCTGTGAAAAACTTTAAATAGCCTTTAGTTCTTTTTTTTTACTTTCTTTTGTTATCCATGCAGCTAAAAAAAAGGCGATGTAAGCACATAAAAGCAGATTTTTTCGTGGGGGTAGGTGCTTATAAGTAAAAATATACAAGTATATACCATCATAATATATCATGCATGCAAGTAATTATTCAACTAGGTTTTTGTTTACTCATTAGATAATGATTAAAAAGTACAGAGACTCGTGTGACAAACTGTATGGTTTTCAAAAGAAATTCTACGATACCCCCATTTCTTAGACATGATTAAAATACAGGGTGTCCGAGCTAAAAGTATCCAAAAGTAATGGCTTATTTTTACGGAACTACCCATTAAAAAATTATTTAATTAGAAAGAATATCTCACCAAGTTTTAATATCAATCATAGATTTCGATCATAGTATCATAGATTTCGATGTGTGCACCTTTTGTAGCAAGACAAATGTCTAAATGGTTATCCAGTTCTTTTTAAGTATTTCGTAGCATATCAGGAGTTATATGCTTCTTCAACTCATCCACAGTTTCAATTTTTTGCTTATACACAACGGATTTAATGAATGCCCAAGCAAAAGAGTCTAATAACTCCTGATATGCTACGAAACACTTGGAGAGAACTGGATTACCATTTAGACGTTAGTCGGGCTAAAAAAAGTGAACCCATCGAAATCTATGATACTATGATCGAAATCTATGATTGATATTAAAACTTGGTGAGATGTTCTTTCTATTTAAATATTTTTTTAATTCTAATGGGTAGTTCCGTAAAAATAAGTCATAACTTTTGGATACTTTTAGCTCGGATACCCTCTATTTAAATTAAATAGTTTCCGTTATTAGTTTTATGATTTATTTTTACCCTAAATCAATTTATAGAATTTCAAATAGCTTTTTACGCTTGTAGTTCAAGTATTGTGTAACCATATTAACAACTTTATTTGCACCTTTAAAAACTAGGTATGGCCCTCAGTTACAAATATCAAGATGCCTACCGAGATCCTTATAGCTATTGCATGTCTATATTCAGACATTGACAGACATAATTTCGTTTCAGTGGGAAACGGCACGTAAAACCTTCTGAGACAATCACCTGCCTTCTCATAGGAAGAACGAGATATTGAAAACAAAGATTCGCCGACTGCTAGATTTACGTATCATCGAAGTTGGCGAATCCAATTACGTAACTCGTACGATCTTGGTAGAAGGACCAGGAAAGGACCTCCCGACCTTGTGTAGATTATCGCCGCCAAAGTAAAATTATTCGAACCGAATACTTCCCCTTACCCAATATTCAAGAAAGGGTTGAACAGATAGCCTCTGCTAAATTTATCAACCTGTCAGATATGGGTAAAGGATATTTTCAGATACCCTTAATTCCAAAGGCTTAAAGAGCTGCTGCCTTTTGCACCAGTTTTGGGACATATCGACCGTTACCTATGTGTTTTCGGTTATCCAACGAGCCATATTTTTTTAGTAAATTAATGTCAAAAGTGTTAAGTGGTTGCGAAGTCTTTGGCGTCCCTTACTTAGACGATATAGCCATTTTTTCCGATAATTTCGAAATGCATCTCAGGTATTAGAGAGAATAGCAAGGGCAATATTAACCATTAAACCGTTTCACACAGGACCATGTCAAATATCTGGGTCACATGGTAGGACACGGGTGTCGATCTCGTTGAAGCAAAAATACAGAGTATCATAAATTTCCCTGCTCCGCGAACCAAGACTCAAATTTGCGCCATTTTAGGCATCGCAGGCTACTACAGCCTATACATACCTATGCATTCCAATATCGCTGTACCTCTCCCGGACGAGTTGAAAGGAAAAGTTAACAAGGAAGAGGTTGTCTGGAGCAAGGCTTGTGAAAATTCATTTCTTGAGTTAAAAAGGAAACAAACAAACGAACAAACCAATTTTATATGCGCCGGATTTTGGAAAAGAAATTCTTTATTCAAACAGATGCATCGGATACCGGCAAGGGAATAGTGCTTTCACAAAAGAACAACAGAGATCAAGAACATCCAGTTTTATTTTTAAGTAAAAAGTTCACGGAGGTTGAAAAACGTTATAGCACTGGTGAAAAGGAATACGCTAGTATCATTATTGCAGTGAAAAAATTACGTACGTTAAATTTAGTACGTTAAAACGTTATAGTATTGATGAAAAGGAATACGCTAGTATCCTTATTGCAGTGAAAAAAATCACATTACTACTATCTAGATGGAAAAGAATTTACTGTGATGACGGATCAAAATACCTTAGTATGGCTCAGAACCAATGCCAGTACAAATCCCCGACTGATGAGGTGGGCCTTGGCTCTACAGCCTTTTAATTTTAAAATTGTACATTGATCAGGAAAGGCAAATACTATGAATGCGGATGGTCTCAGCCGTGTAGCAGTAGACTAATTAGTGAATTGATTTGTAAAACTCAGTATGCACAGTGTATAAAGTGCTATTGAATTGTGTTCATATTTAGTAGAAAAGTGTATATCATTGATATGTTTTGTATGTGCATTATGTTTATTTTAAATCTCATATTATCAGTAAATGGATGTTGCATTCTGGAAATTTAGATTAATTCACTTAAGAATGATATCCCTTGCAAGTAACTGTCCTGAACTCAAAGTTAATGGTTATTTTAAGTTTCAAAATTTCGTTTCTTTGCATTAATTTCCTTTGCAACTTAAGTGTTAAAGGTTGTGCTTTTCGTTGAAAATACCCCTCTGTGGTTTTGTGTAATCTGTTTTATATGCAAGTTCACAAACTGTGTTATATGCGTTTCCAGGTGAGACGTGGTGATTTCAACAGAAAACTTTTCTGTCATCTGCCATCACCCTTTCATGCCAATCTCCTCCAGCGCATGACTGGTATTGTGGCAGACAGCCGGGAGGAGCTATGGCATTTGTGGGCAATCGTGCTCAGCAGACTGCTTTGTCAAGACTCCTAAGTGGTCACCTGAAGTGCCTTAAATTTGATCAAGGCAATAAGATCTTCCCCAATTTTAGAAAATGTAACATCAATAATTCCACCCCTAACCATCTTCTTTCTTGCTTGGGGCTTGAAAAGGAGGATTTGACGCAGAGTCCCCTCCTTGTCTTGGATTTTCTAAATGTTTTCGGTCCTATCAGGTCTAGCTTATCGGCTAGATCAGATAAGATTAGTAACAACAACAACAACAACAACAACAACCCATTCAAAGTATCACCAAGAAATTTCCCGTCATGTTGTACTATATCTGAATACAAATTAAATACAAATTCAAGGACTTGTTAATAAGTTGTCATGAATATTTCATACCTAAACATCTTTAAAAAGCACTTCACACTAAAAATACAAATCGACTTTCGTAATATTGTGTAATTTCAAGATTCTATTCCTTTTTTGGACAACTTATTCTCATAAACATAACTTTTAACAGTCTTGGAAACAGAAACTTCTTTTTACTGAACACCTTAAAAAATCAAATTAGAACTTCTCGATATCTCCCATTAAAGACAAGTAAATATTATGGGCCTCTGTTTTCCCCAACTTATAAATAGCATCTCAGAGAACGGGACTGAAGCTGCGCTAAAGTTATTAAGATACAATTAGCTAAAACTTTAGTTCAAATATATGGATATTTAATTGCTTCGCACACATCATACGGATTTTTCAATTTAAGAAGAATATTCCGGGGACCCTTAGAGAAATATTTACTGAAATCGACGATAATGCCAAGAATACATTTCGTAGGGTTTCGCTGGAAAATCGATTGAAGAATTCTATTTTTAACTCCAATGCCCATTAAAGAAGTAATTTCATACTTAACATTTCTTGTTATAAACTTTAAAGTTATAAATTATAAATTGAAGGAAAATATAAGGTACCTTGTTTAGATTTTGCATATTTTTTATGCCTTTTCAAAACGTTTTAAAGACTTGGCTTATATGTTTAGCTCCTTTACCTCAATAAATACTCAAATAAATCAATTATTAAGCTATTTATGATTAAATTATCTTCAATTTTATCATCATACACAATTTCACACTTTACAGACAAAAATCATGTCTCATGAATGTTAAAGTGCCAATTGTACACCACACTGTTTGAAAACTGAAATATATTATATTGTACGTTGTACTGTCATAGATACGTTTTTATAATGGTCATAGAAAATAGGAAAATGTTAAAGCAGAATCTATAAAAGAGTGATATATGTTACCTCAGAATGTCTGGATAACTTATATTATTTTTATTGTTTATAATTTGTAAAAAAATCTTATTGAAGAATTAAATGTAAAATTGTACGAAGAAACCGCCCCCATTAGTTAGAAATAATAATCATATACAAAGCATTGATTTTTCAATGTTTTTAAAATGAAGAAGGTTTTAACTTATTTCCGGAAAAAATATAAGCCCCCTTATCCTTTTTTAGACACGAAGAATTGTGTTGGATAAATGTGGAATGTTTTTCATTTTGGGATTTTCGCACTTCTTTCCAAAAGATCTTATGTTGTATAAAAATCTTTAAACCCATTCACTATCTAATTTCACATGAAAAGATAAATGCTCTTCATGTTTTTAAAACAAAATATTTCATACATACTGTATTACTTTCTGATAATAAAATTTGCTATATGAATTAAGGAGTCAGGTTCTCCCTCAAGTATTTATACGCAACACGAAGAAATTTTATGTTATTTTCAAAAAACGTTTCAAAATCATACTTTGATGTAATAAAACATACCATAAGATATATTCTCTACGGTTGTATCTCCGAGAAAAATCGATTGATTCATGCTATTTTTAACTCAGATATTATTTCAGGATTCAGGGGTTATGCTTTGTAAATTTGCATGGCTTTTAAAAATCAAGGAGATGATCTAAGCTTCATAAGACTGCATTTAAACTTTAAAAATGTTTTGCTACTTAAGAAACCATCTAATGATTTTTAAGCAGTACGTTTAGAAAGTTCTATCATTCCAAGCGTATAACAAATTCACTATTCTATCTTTTCCTGCTAGACAGTCCCCATAACAGATGACATAACAGATGCATTTTATTTAAAAATATATTTTGGCGAGGGATTGGGGGGGATTAAAAAAATACATGTTCCAGAAGCAATTTTTTGGGCAGTGTAATGTCAGACTTTTAGACTTTGTATGCTTTCAGTTTTGTACACTTTCTTCATTTTAAGCATGCAGAAAAATTGCTAAATAATATTTCTTGTAAAATGGAAAATGAAAGGCACCATCGTAAAAGCGTAGATTAAGTTAGGTTCTGATCGATGATCAAAAGCGTACGCTAAAGTAAAGCGAGCTAACATTATCTAAAATATATTTGTTTCATATTCAGATACATTTTGTAGCCATGAAAGTGAAATATACTCGCTGAAACTAGGGCATACGAAGAATCTCCATACATGAATAAGTTTAAGAATTTTAATGAGAGATTTAAATAATATTCCCTGAGCTCTCTGAATGAAACACTTGACTCTTTCCCTGAATACACAGCATTATTTCCGTAATTAAAAAATTGCAAAAGGGGGAAACACTTGAAATGTTTCCTTTTGAATATTCATCAACGTACGTTAAAAAGAACTATGTTTCCACAAATATTACTATACATGACAACTCTAAACAAGGTATATCTAAACAGTTAATCCCTATGATCCCTGCACGAAATACAATTATACTCGAATTTGGGTTTTATAATCATCAAAACCGATAATATTATATAAGTATTCAAAATTAAAGTAAATTTTTAAAATGAATTTTATGTAACAAAAAGACTTTTAAAAAAATATGTAATAATTATCAGACTGAAAGACCATTTATGTAGATAATAAACAGTGGCTTTAATATGTAACAGAGCATTCATTTATTTATGTAGTTACAGTTATGCTTTCGACAACTGTATGTCAATTTCTGGGGTAATTTACTCTGATAACTGCGGCTAATCATTAGTAACCTATTGGAATAATTTACTATACACAAAAAAACCTCAAGCTATTTTAAATCTTGTTAGGTTTGAATTATTTTTTCTTCGATGAGTGTTTTGAAGGTTTTAAGGTGATCTCCCCTCTTAAAGTGCAAATATCTTCATTGACAAGTGCTCGGCATTGGTAAACAAACAACAACTCCAGCTGCAAGGAGACGATTCTAATTCCAGCTTAAAAGTGAATGTTACCCAGTGGCAGCCAAGCAGACATAAATATTCCAGCTCCATAGTCAAGATCGCGGCCGAGATCAAAACAACCGATGTAAACGATGAACCGTAGAAAGTCTGAGAAACAAGGCATCAGTCTGAGAAACCAGTCGAAGCAAACTAAAAAAGAAACGACGTTATCTAAAGAAATAAGAAGTAAAGAGTAGCGAAGGATTAATGCTTAGAAAACTGATCTAATTACAGTCGCTTAATATTTGCACCGTGTAAATGCAGCTTATATATTCTCATCAAATTTCAAAATGATGCTTTATTGAAAATAGAAGAGTAGCGAAGGCTTAAGGCTGCTATGTACTAAGAAAAAAAATCGTACTTCCCTTTTCCTTTTCTTGCAGACACTTGTGGTGGGAGGAGTCCAGTTGACAGTTCGAGA
Organism: Dolomedes plantarius; assembly: GCA_907164885.2. Classification (NCBI taxonomy): domain Eukaryota; kingdom Metazoa; phylum Arthropoda; class Arachnida; order Araneae; family Dolomedidae; genus Dolomedes; species Dolomedes plantarius. Next base: position 171,775,567 of record OU015491.1, on the reverse strand, counting down.
ATTCCACCCCCCTCAGGAATGACATTTTGAGGGATTGTAATGGCTTTCTCTATATATAAGGGGGTTAAGCGCTGGCCCCAAATTTTTTATTTAAAATATGTTTTTGTCAACTATTTACAGGTGCATAAATGCTGATAATCAAATAAAATTGGTATTGTCAGATCGCCTGAACTTTTCTGCAAATCGCTACAGGATTCATTTTATAAATTTCGTCCGCCGAAGGAATTTATGAGCGTTTAAAACACACTATACCAGATTTTTCCCCGAATAATTTAAATTTTTAAATATTAATTGCTTTAAAAAAATGTACACAAATGTAAAATGTCTTTGTCTATGACGGAGTACAATTTTAAAAAAAAAATCTTTGAATCCAAGTTGGCAATCCGTGGACAAATTTTCTCCATAGGTTAACATTGAGGTGAGTGAATCCAATGGGGTTAGTTCATAGCAGCCTTAATGCTTAGAAAACTAATCTAGTTACAGTCGCTTAATATTTGCACCGTGTAAATGCAGATTGTATATACACATCAAATTTGAAAATGATGAAAATGATGCTTTTTTTGAAATTATGTTGTTGTATGTAAGAAACAAGTCGGTAGGATTGTAATGCTTTAGAAAATAATTCTATTCAGAGTTAATTTAACTTTCGCACACTGTAAAATACAAGCTGTATTCCCTTAACATTATAATTACGTGGAAACGATCTTGTCATTTGGAAAAGAAAAAAAAGTCGGTTTGTGGAATTGGTTTTAATGCACGATGGTCATATATGGCTTCATTAGAAAAACAAGTTTATAAGGTCTGTAAATTCAACATAGTTAATTATTGTCTTTTTTATACTCGACTCTGAGGTCCTGGAAATCTAGTGCAGCTAGAAGTTTATTTAATTATTCCAGTAGAATTCTAAGAATGTATAATGTGTTCCCTTTATCAGTATTATATTTGGATGCAACACTTCCCCTACAATCGTCATTATTTAATGCCATAATGTATTCCGGTTGTTTACAGTTAATAATCATTGTCTACTTTGGAAGATGCATTTTCCCTTGCACGTTTACTCAGCAAACTTAGAAATAATTTTAGTATAATCCTTAAAACTACTGGCATTGCATTTATCAAATAAAGATATTTATATGGTTTATCTTCTAATAAAAATACGATCATACAAACAGCTTCATTAAGAGATTATGTAACAATCAACAAAGAAAAAAAATCCTTCGAAAAAATCCTTTCTCTAATACACCAGTTTTTTTCTATGTGTATAGAATTTCTATATACGTGCACTGAATTTCTAATCATCTGCATAAATTGATACAAAGTATTTATTGACTTTCGCCAATGTTTTATTGGGGACTTTTTTAGAGATTGCCCAAGAATATATCACCATCCACTATGACAAATATAGATGTAACATGAGCAAAATAATATCGAGGCTTTATTTAATAGTCTTAATTACCCTCATTGTTTTGTGTGGAATCCGTATTTTGGAAATTTATTTATTAAAACATTTTAGTTATATTGATTAATGATTTCTTTCTTTGCGATATACTATATAAATTCATACATAAGAAGTCATTTTTAATACAGCGAGTATTTTTCTTTTAACTTAATGGAGGGTGGAAGCTGTCCGAAAGATTTCACAACATACGAATGAGAACAAGAATTCATCTATATAAATAAAGCAGAGTGTCTCTATGTATGTATGTATATATCGTATACAAATCTTTGACGAATCTGGTTGAAACTTCGTATACTTATGTTTTGAAGCCTTAGGATAATTCTAAGATAAGTTTGGAAGCTTTTAAATAATCATAAATAAATTCAGTTTTTAAATAATATTTCATCTCCAGGCGTTGGGTTGGAATCAATCATGCGATGATTGAATCTGCGCATTCCCACATATTGAATGTTAATTCGATACAGATGTTGTGAACGCATGGATTTCAATTTCTTTAAATATCTTTACACATATTATTGTTATTTTGTAGTTATTTGGTGTTATAACTGAAATAAACCATTTTCCAGATAGTAACAAGATGTAATGCGCCATTTTCAACATCGTACCCCGTTGGAACAGCTTTGGTATAGTAGAATTCGTATATTGGTAATTTGGTATACACAGAATTTGTTTACAAAGTTTACGCTATTTTCTTTATTGTATTACTTTTTAATTTATATTGTATTATTTTTTTATTTATATTTTGCAAAATTAAATTTCTATGTAATTCATACGATATTTACGATGCGATGTTTGGCTAGGCGACAAAAAAAGTCGCCATTACAAAATATCGCCAATGGGGTTCTATATCGAAGCTGTTCCTATTATTAGTATAGATTATTAATTTTATTCTTTATTTTATGTTATTACTTAATTTAAATTGGGCTCAATCCCAATACACGGTGCAGCATATTTTTTAGATTTTTGCGAAATTGGCGATAAAATGCCAAATATGGTTTGTGTTTGTTAACTGTTTTTCAGTTAGCCGTTTATTGCTATGTTGGTTAAAGATGTCGTTTCTAAATATCAGAGGAGGATTTTAAGATCGGATGACATTTTTTGAATTTTTGTGAGCGTAGCGACGTGAAGCAAGGGTATCTTGCGAAGCGAAGATCCCGTGTGCGCCTACGAGTTTCATAAAGCCAGCAGTAAGTTTGTTTTCCAATTTAATTGCTCTTTCTTGGTCGCCACATTTGTTTACATTTCGCAGTTTAAGCTTAACAGGTCTCCAAACGGGATTTTGGTGCCAACTTTTCGCCAAATTGGGGATGGCACCGTGTATTGGAAATTAACCTTTAATTGTAATTTTCATCTCAGTTTTAGATTAGGCAAACTTTTCAGTAGGTAATTTAATTTGGTTTTTGTTTTTCTATTACTTTAAAACATATTTTTGATTTTCTTTTCTGTAATTTTACACTTTCGATTTTAATCTCAGTTTTAAAGCAAACTTTTTCAGTAATTTATTTGATTTAAGAAAAATTGAGAACGAGAATTGAGATTGCAGAATCGAGATTGCCCTGGCTGTTGCTTCTTCGGGCTTTGCTGCAACACTATTGACAGGAGGGAGGATAGCTCACTCGGTTTTCAAGTTACCCTTAAATCTGGCAAACACAGAGACTCCTACATGTAACATTTCAAGAAATTCAGGAAAGGCAAGGATTCTGAAGCATTGCAAGTTAATTATCTGAGATGAATGCACCATGTCCCACAAAGCCGCATTCGAAGCACTTGATGTCAAATTGAACGATGATTGCTGAAGGGAGCGGGTCCTTAAACCAACCGGCTAGACGGGGGAAGCCCGGCTAGTTTCGAATAAAGAAAAAAAAAGTAAGAGGAATATGTTATAAATTAGCAACGTAAAAAAATCAAGGTAAATGAGAAAGATTTTGTGCTTATATATTCTCTGGTGTTATAGTTGTGCCGTAGTCTGCAGCTTAAAGTTCATAAACACTGTTTTTCTCAATAACAGGGTACAGCAGAATCTGGGGTACGGCGTACTCCCACAAAGAAGGTCACTGCTAAGGGAGTGTGTGTGTGGAGGGAGGTGGCAACAGTTCGAGCGGATTTTCTAGTTGTCAGTAGACACCATGAGTTGGTCCGGTTAACATCGCGGTTTCGTTATCGAGGCTTTCTTTAAAAACAACGATTCTGCAACCTCGACACAGAGGGCATTAAGGACTCGCTACGGGCTCTATGCAATTGATGCCGTTCCTGATCAAAAATCAAACCTTCGGTGGGTTTCAAACGTGAAAGCAAGTAAGTCGGCATCACCAAGTCAACCAAGTGGTCGTCCTCGGAACATTAGAACACCTGAAAATGTGCAACGAGTCCGTAAGTTCTCTATTCATGCCGCCATTACCCAAAAGATATCCGAGTGATGGAAAACTTTATAAAATGGCTTCGGCAGTGCATCGCAAATAATGGGCGTCATTTTTATGACCCTGAATGACGTCATTTTTAAAACCTAGAGGGGAATAAAACTAGATTGTTGGTTCTTTTCGAAAATATAAAGATTTTTTCTGTAAATTGTTTCGTTTATTTTTTTATTACCCTTTGAAATGGGGGGAGTCCATTCTTACTGCACCCTGTACTTGGACATCACACAGAGATGAAACATTGCTAATGTGTCTCTATGCTACTGGCTTTGTTTCAGCACGTCGCAAACGTCCCATGACAATTATGACTTAAAGCCCACCCACTTCAGTCACATCATGGCTAAAACGTGACTTGCTTTAATAAATCATGAAATCACCAAAGATACATTTTATAATATGTCATTTACTTCTAAACGAAAAGACATTTATGCTTGTTAAATTTCCCTTGGGCTCAACTTCTAAAAAAAATTTCATATAAATGACAAAAACGCATCTAAACATGTGTCTTTTGAATGTAACTCTTTAATTATTTTTTAACCATTCACAGACCCACGCAACGCATAAATTAATACGATCTCTCAAATATGGAGACAATTACCCATTTTTGGGATTACTTTTTTATTTAGATTTTTTAATTTGTCAGTTATGTAAGTGGGTAGAAACGAAGTGAGCTTGTTAAAAAAATTTCGGAATAAGAATAATGAAGCGATAAAAGACATCATTAGAGTCATCTTACTTCAAAATAACTTCACGCCCCCTGTTATCAACCTTAAATTAAATTCGGGGTGCCTGACCTCACCTCCCTCCTACCTGATGTTACTAAGTCAAAAATATTGCTCTAGAAATTAAAAGAGGAATTCGGTTGACAATTTGTCACTCCGAAACGTCTTCTCTCAACCCCTCGTCATAGAAATTGTTAATTCGGATCAGATATTTTTATTACTTTTGAGCTTCATTAAACATCTGTGAGCACACACACACACCATATATATATATATATGTGTGTGTGTGTGTGTGTGTGTGTGTGTGTGTGTAACGATAACGCCTTGCCACTAGGTGTCTAAAATACTTTTAATTGGTTAGGAACGGGCATCTGACTTGACCACATGAAGATATGACTCAACGCTGCATGACTTTCCAACAGGTGCGGTGAGACGAGATAGACGCGTGACGCTGACTCATGTCTAAAAATAACTTTACCGCAAGTGCATTAGGGATAATATAGATAGCAAATTTGTTTATTCCTAGATCACAATTTGAAACTGGGGGATGTACTTTATTGAAAGGATAACAGGATAATTAATAATACGCATTAAAGTAAATAAAGGTAGGGCGTTATCGTTACATATACATACATATATATTAATATATATATATATATATATATATATATATATATATATATATATATATATATAGTATATATATGTGTGTGTGTGTGTGTGTGTATGTATGTATGAATGTATATATATATATATATATATATATATATATATATATGTATGTAATCAGCAATTTATTATCAACAGTTTCTTGATAAATACTCATTTTATTTTTTACATATCTTTGCTACTGTAAATGCAGACTTCTGAACCATTTTGAGTACATGTCACGTGTTCTCCGGTTTATAGAAGGTATATGAAGTAGGAAAGGCATCATGTTATAAGAGTGTCTCACATTCGTTCACAACTACTAGATGGCGCGCACGACGTATCCAATAACGGCTTTGAAACAGAAACCATTTATATGGATACTATTTATATGGATTTCTAACATTTTTCTACGTAAAGCAAGTTATATTTCTGAGTGCGTTTTTAATATAAACTTACCTATTTAACTTAATAAAAATTGTTAATTTTCATTTAAAATGGCTATCTGAACTGATTTTTTGCCGAACTTTATGAAAACATTAGTATATATGAGTAAATAATGACAGATTATTTTCTATAAATAGTTATATGTTCTTATAATGACATACTCCAGCTGCAACCACTGAGAATATAGTGACCTAACATGAGATAATAACAAATTCCTGGCTCAGGAAGGATCTTCATTAGACATTCTCTCTCAGAATTTTTCAGGGCTAAGGTAGGGAAATGAAATTAAAGGAAAGAATTGTCAAGGAAAGCTGATATGGAAACAAAATAAAAATCAAGTTGTGAGAAATACTAATGTTAAGCCAAAACAAAGACACACATAGTAATATAAGAATGATATTTTTATTTACAGATAAAAATGAACAATACATCGTACATAACAGCTTATAAAAAAATTTCAGTTAGCCACTTCTAACGAAACTACCACGGGTTATTAACATAGGATTACTTATCGTTGCTTACCTCTTTTGTATGTATATATGTATGTATATGTTATGTGTATATATGTATTATACATATATATATATTATATATATATATATATATATATATATATATATATATATATATATATATATACTATATATATATATACATATACGTATGTCAAAAGTTTGACGCTTTTTGGTACTTTTATGTTTAACTGTTTATTGCTTGTCTAAGCGATACAGACTGGGTTTTCGCGCGCTGCCAAAATTATAACTCGCGAGGTACGGATGGACGGTTTTAGCGTCTGAAATTTTCCTTTCAGGTGGACCGTTATAGAGGAACGTAATCCTACGTTAAAAGAAAAACAACATTTCCCGTCCATAATGACAAAAGAGTTTCAATCATGACAAATTTAATAGAAATTTAATTCAGTATTTAATATTATGGGAAAATTCGCACAATACTTTGAATTATTTTCACTATTAAAAAAAAATCACTTAAGAATCTTATATTACAGTTTTTAAGACTGGAGGTACTCGTATTGCTTTCAAGCTGGTCAATTACTGTAATTACTGGTAAATTACAAAATTTTCTGTGAACTGATAATAAATAAAAATAAATAAAAGGACATAAATAAAGACAAACTAGTTTTATTCTTACATATCCTCAAAATGTGATGAAAAATGGGTTTTTAAAATAGTGACAACTTTATTTATTCAAACTGATAAGGGTTTCACTTTACAAATTGTATAGAAATATAGTTAAAATTTAATACCATAATTATTTTTGATGATGTAATGTTAGATATTATTCAGATGAGTTATTAAATTAGTGGAATATTTCCTTTTATTTTGTAATATAAAATAAAGGACGAAAGTTAATAATTGATATTAAAAACTATAATTTTGATTGTTTTCTTATTTTCATAGCATTACTACAAGGTAAATTTTTTAATTTACGATATAGTCAGCAACAAAAACTGATACTTTATTAAATACTTAACTATCGCACATTTCTTTTTGATTCTGCGATTTCCTTTGGAACAGTAATCTCAATAATTATTTACAGTTGTTTACACTATAGAACATTGTGAACAACTTTTCCTGATGGCATTGTGGATGATTAAGAAATTAAACACGCTTCCTTTCTTCAAAATTTCGGCTCTTTTAAATTTATATTAGCTTGCAACACAGTAGCAGCATTTTTCTCTTACTGTTATACCGAAAATATTGATATGAAACGATAATAAAGATCTTACCTTAGGAGTAGAAAAGGAACCAGGATTTCTCTTCTCTGATGCTTTATTTCTTTTAACAGTTGATACATAACCACTACCTCAACCAGGCCGCAAAACATGCAGACATAACTTTTTACATAATAAATTTTAAATTCCCTGTAACAATATTTAAATAAACTTTTCTGTAGCATTCATTGAGAACACCGATAGAAAAAAATGACACATCGCGCCATGGACCGGCGAGCGATCATAATCGGTCCATTTTACCAGGGAATGAGGAATTTGCACATGTGGGGAAAATGCTCATTTCTATTTTTTATTAACAGATTGGTTATTAAATTGTTCGAAAACATCAATTAAAACGTACATAGAGATCTAAATAATAAAAATTTTAAATTTAAAATAAGCAAAAAGTGTTGAAAAATCATGTGACTTCAAAACGTTACGTGATTGGTTGTGACGTCACTATGCCCCATGCTTCAATGTTTACATTTTCTAGCGCGAGATTCTACGTTTCCTCCTCTTAAACTAACATTTTAAAATCATATTTTTTTTCTAATTTGGGTTAATTCCCAATATACGGTGCCCCTTGTATTTCACTGCATTGGAACCAAGATGGCGGTTCCAATGCAGTGAAATAATATAAATGACAACATGCAGAACTTTCATTGAAAATTTAGCCAGAAAATAAAAAAATGAAGTTAAATAAGGGCAGTTGATTTTATTTTTTTAAATTTTTTGTCGCCCAAGCAGAACGCGTATTTTTGGAATGGGAAAGTCCGAAAAGTCCCAAAAATATGCATTTTTTAAACTGTACGACCACAATAAAGCACAAAAACACACAAATACAAAAAATGAAAGCTGAAAAATAATGAGAAATTTGTTATGTGTGGGGGGGGGGGGGGCCCCGCTAAAAAAAGTCAGTATATTGCAAATAATTCATTTAAATAAATATAAAATACATCTTGGTTAAATATATCAGCAAGTAAATAAATGAAAGTTCTGCATGTTGTCATTTATATTATTTCATGTTAAAATTTTAAAAAAAACCACTTACCGGTTATTCACTTTCGGTATAGCTTCTTTTACGTTTTGTTGATTTTTCGGTGTTTTTCGATACACCCAATTCGTCTGTAATCCAAGAACACGGCGTTTTTTTTACCCATAAATAAGTTAATTTTAAATCCATAATTAAATCCAATTTACTCGCTTCGAACCGGGAACCACATCTAATGGATCTTTTAACGCAATGTTCAGATCTTTCCTCTCAGTTATAGTCATTTGCAAATTACAATTAAGACAATAATAAATATTAGCTATTAACTCAACATAAATACAATAATCTATAATAGTTCTCTTACCCGCATTTTGTAAATCCCGAAAAAATCCAAATCAACCCTCCCATTCGTAAAAGAAACCATACCTCGCAAATAAAAGTACATCCGAACGCTGGAACTGCAATCCCGAAAAGAACGGTTTAATTTTTTGAAACAGGCGCGTTATATAAAATCCAGATAACCCTCGTTTACAAGTAAATCACAAGCTCTGATTGGCTGCTAATTATTCAAATCGGAAGCTATACTAAACGGAACCATACTATCGGAAGCTTTAACTTAAAAGTATTTAACAACACAAACCACATTTGGCATTTTATCGTCAACTTGGCAAAAATCTAAAAAACATCGCCAAAAAAATATCGCCATCTTATAGAAATCGAGAGCAATAAATGGTTACCTTAAAAACATTTAACAAATACAAACCACATTTGGCGTTTCATCGCCAATTGGCAAAAATCTAAAAAATCTAAAAAACTTATCGCCAAGCTGCGGCACCGTGTATTGGGAATGAGCCCTAATGTGGTTTAATTTTTCTAATTTTAGTTTGTGGCTATTGTTTATTCCCCCTTTTTTTTAAATTATATTCTATCGTCGTCTTTATTATTAGTTTTATTTCTGCTTTGTTTACCATGTGTTATTACCCGGTTTTGCAAAAGGGCAATCTGACAACCTGCCTAAAATGGATTCATTTGCAGTGTTTTCCTTTTTGGGAAATAATAAGTTTTATGGGAGCAGAAATACGAGGATTTAAAGCTCAGAGGTATGTATATATTTGTTTGCATTTATTATTCTAGTTATGTAATGTAGATTGTAGAACGCTGACGTGCGTTGTACTTTACACAAACTTTAGAGTTAGACATTGTTTATGCATATTATTAAATTAATCTCGTACTCTTAAAGTTTAATTATTCTATTATTATTTATTCATAGTACATGTTTAATTTTGTAGAATTAATTAGCACTGCAACACTACAAGTAGTGTCTGTTATAGGATATTTAGTAATTTGAATTGTCTATTAAAAAGTTGACAGAAATTAAAAACACTACCAAATTTACGAATGTGTTCAGTGTTCTGCATTCATATCATAGAAATATGTGTATTTTAAATGGTAAAGGAATTATAATAAATCTGAACTATGCATGATAATTAAACTTTTGACTAATCACATATTAAGTGGTGCAAAGAAGCAAATGTTTACTACTCATACTAATTTTAAACAATCCTCTAACTCCATAATTTTGTGTTTTAAAAACACATTTTTAAATTAATGCTTTAGTACTTAGAAAGTTACTTTTACTTAGATCTGGAAGATAAGGCTATGGAGATAATGCTGTAGGATATGTTCAGGTAAAAAGGGATGGAGACATCTGTATAGTCAATGCAAGGGTGACACCAGAACATAATGTCACAAAAAAGACTTACAGTGTGGAACTCAAGTTGAATGAAAAGGAAGAAAATGTCCTTTCCGTCCAATGCAATGATTGTGCAGCATCTTTGGGTGAGTTCCTTTATGCATTATATTTAATTTTATCTAAAAGTTTTAATGATAGTGTGTTTGGGGTAGATACAATAGACCATTTATGGTTAGCTTTCCCCGCTTTAAGTCATTTATAAATAATTAGAAATACTTCAGCAGTTATAAAAAATCTTTTTAATACAATACTTTATACATTTTATGTAAAAAACTAGCACCCAAAACTAGTGTAAAAAGATTAATTAAAAATAAACTTACAAAATAATTAATATATTTCATGCTTTTGTCACATTTTGCACACAAATTGTATTTATTTTAAAATTTCATCACCTACCCCCAACCCAGCATCTGGTGAATTCCATTGTAACGGACGTTACATTCACACACAAAATAAATTATAAAAAGATTATGAGATATATATTAATGCTTCAAAATAGGAGTACGTTATTTTTTCCTGATAAAACCAATACTAAAGATAAACTTGACAGGTTTCAAAATTTATTTCTGGTGTATTTAAGCTGCAAAAAAAAAATTCTTTAATGTAACGGATGCTCCATAAAATGGAACATCATTTGTACTATAGCGTCATAAGATAAAAAAAAATCTGTGAATCTATTATGTAAATTTGCTCAAAAAATAACATCACAAGACATGCCTGTAATTTATCAGAACCTTGACATAAAAATTCAGTCAATTTTTTCAGTAATAAAACATTTAAAAACTATTTGTAACAGACGTTACATATAATACATGATGTTGCAACTGTACCCTTAACTAGGCTATTTATATTCAAAACAGTCACAAGCATGCATTTATTTTACTTTTATAGTTTTTACATAAATATTAAATTTACTCCAATTAAATTCAGTGGCATAATTTACGTAAGTAATAAGGTATAAAAATGATAATTTTACTTGCTAAAAAAACTTACAAATAGATATTTTCCCATTACTTCCCCTACAAAACAAACTTAATGTAAGGAAAAAGCAATAATAGGTTCTAGTTCTAGAGGCCATAAGCTTTCCAATGATATATAAGACTTAAGAATTTGTTTAAAATGATTTTCTTTCGAAATGGTTTCATGTTAGGTGGAATTCACCATCTGGAGAATATAAATTTGGCAAATCATCTGTATCACATTAAAACCCACAATTATAGCTAAATTAAAAAATTATTGAATGAAGATCCACTTACTGAGAGCATTTACAACTGTTTCAGCATCAAAGCTATTATCAAGTAACTGTATGTAATATACTTTAATAGTTGTATATTGCATATCTCTGCTGTGAACAAACATTTTATAGACCGCTATCCAGAATGCTAGTTTTTCAGATATATTCAAAATTCAAGTTATTCAGATATATTCAAAATAATTTAATCTGATAGAGATAATATGGTAATTTAACGATTTTCAATTATGGATGAAAGTTTATTCATTTAATGAACACAGAAAAAAATTAAAAGTCAGAAATAACAGAATTTTATTTGAAACATCTAATATATAAAAATGAATGTTTGTATCTCTGTAATTGTATAGAAATCCACAGTTTAGGAGCAACGATCGTGAAATTTTACATACAGGCGTCTTTAAAAACAGCCGAGGGTCTGAAGAACTTCAAAAATCGAAATTAATTACCGTTGATTTTTAATTAATAAAAAACCAACAATTTGTAAGCTGTTACACTTTGTGGAATCACCGCTCTGAATATGGCGTCCACGTTAGGGTTAGCAAACAGCGAGCGAAAAGATAAAAATAAATAAAATCAAAAAGTTTCAAGTTATATATTAAACCAGAATAATAAATGAAAATAATAATCTTTCAAGTCAGATTTTATACTCTAAAATAAATCGGATCCAACGGCATATTGACACTCTCACACGCGATGGAAAATTCGAATCAACCACGCTAAGTGTCACGATCTTTTTTAATCGCTACTGCAATCCTCCTAGCTTATGTCTCTGTGTCTATTGAAGAGTTAAAGACTAAGCTTCTATCCTGCTAACTTATTTCTCACTTAAAACTCCTCTTACTCCATAAATGTATGTATATCCACCAACCCATAGCAACTTTCCAAAAAACTCATTGCGTATATTTTTTACTTTACTCAACAGTGTTGTGCATAATCGTGGCGTAGTAGTTAAAGCGGTTCATTTGGTACCCCGTAAGTCTCGGGTTCGAGTATGGGATCGTGCAAATTTTGCTAAACCTGTATTTTCAGCTTTTTTATGAAGGCTTTTTTATTTCAGCTTTTATTTTATTATTTTTTTAATTATTATCTTTATTTTATTTTATTATTTTTTAAATTATTATTTTTATTTTATTTTATTATTTTTTAAAATTTTTTTTCAGCTTTTTTATGATGAAAGACCGAATATAGCTGAAATCTGAGGAGTTTATTATACATTTATATATTTTAATTCGTTTTCATATTATTAATGTGTATAACATTTCGTATGCTTTTTTTTCTATGTTATTTATACTGTGTTTAGTTTTTTAATGAATTTTGGTAGGTTTATTATAAATAGATGGCGCCACTATTTTAAACTTTTAGTATTCCATAAACCAGGTGTTCCTAAACGAACGGTACATTCAAATTAAATACAATGTCAGTGTATGCAATTAATGCCAATATATCTATATCTATAAAGGAAGAAGTCCTGACTTATATATACATACACGTATCAACGCCCAGCAAAAACTATTGGAGATACAGATATCAAATTTTAGGAGCTTATTACTTTTGTGCTGAAGGCGTCATTTAAGAAGCGATTTTTCAAAATATATCTATATCTATAAAGGAAGAAGTCCTGACTTATATATACATACACGTATCAACGCCCAGCAAAAACTATTGGAGATACAGATATCAAATTTTAGGAGCTTATTACTGTTGTGCTGAAGGCGTCATTTAAGAAGCGATTTTTCAAAATTCGCCCCCCAAGGGGGGGAGGGGGGCAAAACGTGTTTTTTACATATTCCTTCATATCTCAAAGAAGGATATTTATATCCATAACATTCTTGCTTTAAAATGTAAGTAACATGAATACCTAAAAACCAATTTCAGGATTTTTCAAAATTAGGCCCCCAAGGGGGGGAGGGGGAAAAAACGTGTTTTTATGTGTTTTATCACATTTTCCTTCATATCTCGAAGAAGAAAACAGATATCTATAAGATTCTTGCTTTAAAATGTAAGGAACATAAATACCTAAAAACCAATTTCAGGATTTTTCAAAATTCGCCCCCCAAGGGGGGGAGGGGGGCAAAACGTGTTTTTTACATATGCCTTTATATCTCAAAGAAGAAAATCGATATCCATAAGATTCTTGCTTTAAAATGTAAGAAACATGAATACCTAAAAACCAATTTCAGGATTTTTCAAAATTCGTCTCCCAAGGGGGAGAGGGGGGCTAAACGTGTTCTTACGTGTTTTATCTATATATATAAAGAAATCAACACCCAGCAAAAACTATTGGAGATACAGATATCAAATTTTAAGAGCTTATTACTTTTGGGCTGAAGGCGTCATTTAAGAAGCGATTTTTCAAAAATCGCCCCCCCAAGGGGGGGAGGGGGGGCAAAACGTGTTTTTTACATATTCTTTCGTATCTCAAAAAAGGAAATTGATGTCCATAAGATTCTTACTTTAAAATGTAAGGAACACGAATACCTTAAATCCAATTTCAGGATTTTTTAAAATTTGGCCCCAGGGGACGGGGAGGGGGGGCTTAACGTGTTTTTCACGTATTCCTTCATATATCAAAGAAAGAAACAGATATCCATAAGATTCTTGCTTTAAAATGTAAGGAATACGAATACCTAAAAACCAATTTAAGGATATTTCAAAATTCGGCCCCCAAGGGGGTTAGGGGGGGCTAAACGTGTTTTTACGCGTTTTTTACATATTCCGTCATATCTCAAAGAAGGAAACAGATATCCATAAGATTCTTGATTTAAAATGTAAGAAACACGATTAAATGTAACAAACACGATCAATGTCACGATTTTTCGACATTCGCTTTAGATTTTGAAAAAATTGCTAGAAACAATCCAATAATTTATATTTCCTATATATCACCATTTTGAACACCAAATTGGTGGTAGGAGAAAAGAGAGAGATCAACCTTAATTAAATGAAGTGTGGAAAGGTGTGTGTGTGTGTGAATTGTATATATTTCGGTTGTTAGTACGTATACATCTAGAGCTCAGGTTAACTCCATTCATTTTTATTATCCTGGGCAACGTGAGGTAATTCTTTGTTTATGAAACCGGCGATTTTCACAAGGGTTTACGGGGAAGCCCTCAAACTCCTCGAAGGGCCGGGATCCAGTGGGTTATCAAAATTGAAAGAAACATTTTAATGTTGACATTAGCATGGGGGGTGGGTTATTATAATATGCTGATGGGATGATGACCAGTGGAGAGGGGTATAGATTGCCATAAAATACAAATATACATATCATACAAGTAAGCTTTATTAAGGGTTCACCCGTGCAACGCCGGGTATATAAAGCTAGTTTGTCATAAAATCAAAATTTTAATGCAAATAAACATTTTACAATGATTATTCAAGTGAATAAAATATGATATTCTCGGAATATAGTTTTCATTTTTGCATTAAATGCTAGTTTAAATTTAACCGACAATAGTTTGATTTTTGTTAACTAAATTGTATATTAATATTTCTGAGGGTTTCTATAAATATACTTTTTTACAGGTGGATGTAAACATGCTGTAGCTTTGCTTATGTGGCTTCATAGGCGGAGTGAAGAACCAGCAGTGACGTCAGTTTCGAGTTACTGGAAGACGTCAAAACTTTCTTGTGTAGGCAATTCAATAAAATTCCTTAATGGGAAAGATTTAGTAAAAAATAATTCGGAGCCTTTAATACCACAAGATGGCTCATTTCGAACAAAAGTTGTTGAAAAAAGCAGACTTTTAGAGAGACAGGACACTGTTCTCACTAAATATTATAAAATGAAAGACCGGTTCATTACCGGTATTTACCGTCGTGCTTGTGCAGCAAGGTACTATACAATATTTAAAATCTGCTTTAACACACTTTGACATCTTAAAAATAAAGAAAAAACACTAGATATCAAACTCAAACTACGCAACACAATCCAAACACCGAAGTAAACAAATTCGCTATGGAGCATTGTGACGTCACATGTATCCGTGTAGGATAAGTAGCGTTTTTCAGATGAAGTAAATAGTGCGCGTTTAAAAACAAATTATGTTAACTTTTAGAGTTCTAAAACTAAAAAAAAAGATGCTTTCGATCATATTTTTCTATTTTCTATATCATAAATGCAAAATAAAAAAACGTGCAAATTCCTCATTGTCCGCAGAAGCCCTACCTCCTTCTTCTAATAGCTTCATGCTTACCACAAGGACATGTTTTTCCTTCCATCGGAAAATGTCATTTTACCACAATAATTTTGAGATAGTGGGATTCACCTATACAGGGTTCCCACCTATATCCGTTACACCCCCTTAACTTCTAAATTGTGACAGCTTAGACCATTAAGTTGGTGTCTAGGTATGGTAAAAAGGATATGTGCTACTCGACGAGGCAACTTACAACGCCGTCTATCGTAAAATTTTGGAATTAGCGTTTTTATCTCAAAAATGGTACGAGATGCGAGAAAAAAGTCTGCAACAAAGTTGTTCAGCAGCATCAATTTAGTAAGAAAAGACACCTTGCTCACATCAGTACTTAAAACATGGTGTAGAAAATGAACATTTGTTTGGTCATGATTTCGAAAATTGTCATGTCATAAAGAGTGGAAGAAAGAAACTGAGACACTTCCCTATCTTCAGGATCATTTATTTATGTTGCTGAAAATGCTCACCATTAGCCACTATACGCATTTGCACTCTGGACTGGATTCTCTGGTCTTTTCGAGTTTCGCTCGCGTTTCGCGACGCCATAGTGTTGAAAATCACGACCAAACAAATGTTCATTTTTTACATTTTGTTTTGAGTATTAATGTGCGCAATGTGTCTTTTCTTACTAAATAGATGATTCTGGACAACTTTGTAATTGACTTTTTTCCCGTATTTCGTACCGTTTTTGAGATAAAAACGCTAATTCCAAAATTTTCCGATAGATGGCGTTGTAAGTTTTTTTTTATTAAAAAAATACACATAAAATTCCCGTGTACCACAAAGTATCACACGGGACTTACAGAGGTAAGTATAAAACACTAAGAAAACATAAGAAACAGACAAAATAAAACAAATAAAAGAAACTAAGAAGAATTACAAATATTTACAATAAATTTACAAAATAAGCCGAAAGCACACTTCCCAGAAACGAGCAGAGAGAAATTGGGAGGCCAGTTAATATTTAAGTCCTTAAGAGCCAATTTAAAAATATTTCTCTCCCTGCGGTACTTCGAACACAAAAACAGAACATGTTCAGCATTTTCCTCGCCACCAACGCTGCAATCACAGGGGGTCGCCGAACACAATTTGAATCTGCTCAAATAGCTCTTAAAATTTCCATGTCCTGTGAGGAACTGAGTCAATTTGTAGTTAGCAAAGAAGTGATGTCAAGAGAGTCTCATTCTAATGGACGGGAAAAATTTCTTGGTTAAACTACCATTATTTGAGCTGACGTATTCTTGGTTCCATGACTCCACCATACTCTCAAACATGACCTTCTTAAAAAAAGATTTGGGAATATTGACACTAATGTCAATTTCACGCCTTCTAGCGGACTTGGCAAAGAAGTCGGCTCGCTCGTTACCAAAGATACCAGTATGCCCACGAACAAAAGCAAAGAAAACGGAGACGTTTTTACTTTCAAGGGTTTTGAGTTGCCTTTGAATTTCGACGATAATGCTATTGGCAGAAGAAATATATTTTAAGGTCTCCAAGGATGAAAGTGAATCGGTACAAATGAGATAATCTTTGTCAGCACTATCTCGATTCATGATCCATTTAATGACAAAGTTTAAACATAAAATTTCAGCTATAAAAACAGTGCATTCATCTCGAATTCTAAATTGAAAATGCTCGAATTCAATGCCATTCTTGAAGGCAACAAAAGCGAAACCAACCTTGCCATCAATTTTACTGCCATCAGTATAGCAAGTAACAGGGAAATCACCTGCAGTTTTGTTGCAATAATTAATAACATTGATAGCCTTTCTCTCCGTGGGATGAGGAAGATCAGATGGAGGTAAAACATAATCGTAACCAGAAGTAGAAGAAGTAGAGAAATTTTCTCTAAAGGCGATATTATGAAGAATGGCAGTGTCGATCGGAGGAAAACCAGAAATTGCATAAACAGATTCATAGCTTAAGGTGCGATATCCACATATGACTCGCAAGAGAATACGTCTTTGAATGCGTCGGAGATATTTACAATTAATCTTCTTCTTGAGCGCCATACCCCAAGCTCTAGAGCCGTACAAAATAAAAGGTTCAATGCCTTGCTTATAAATGAGCGAATGGACATCAAACCTGATACCGTACGTATTACGTGCAATGCGACATAAACCACGTTGCAATTTGTCATGTCGAGTAGCGCATAGCCTTTTTACTACACCTAGACACCAACTTTATGGCCTAAGATGTCACCGTTTAGAAGTTAAGTGGGTGTAACGAATATAGGTAAGAACCATGTATATCACAATGCAACCTTGAATGCTATATTTCCGTGGTGTCACGATCCTGGGTGGTATTATCGCAGGCACTACTGAAGTTAATAACAAAAAAAGCATTGGGAAAAAACAATATCGAAAGAATATGTATTTTTAGATTTATCCAATTTTTCCTTCCATTGTTAAATTTTTCCTTATTTCCTTTTAATTACACTTTCTTCCATTCCTTGGGGCTGCACTTTGTGCCCAGCTTTGGCAGTGATTTCGGTTCATTTTTGTTCTATTAACTTTTATATATATTAATTTTTATATATATGTATATATATATATATATATATATATATATATATATATATATATATATATATATATATATATATATATATACACACTCATATATATGCGGTTAAGTAACAGCATTATTAAGCTCAGTTCGAGCGACGTTATAAATTGCTATATATTGGATATTTAACCTACACCGGCTAGACGTATAAAAATAGAAAAATGCATTCCACAAAATGCAATACGTCTCTTGGTAAGTATTAGTTAAACGAGTGACATATAAATCTAGTAATTAGTTGGTTTTACTTCTCTGGAAAGATTTTAATCATACATGTCTGGGAAGCTCCCGCTTCCCAGTATTTCAGCAACAAAGAAAATAATACTGTGTTTTGACATCCAATTTAATGAAATCTGTAAAATTAAATATTTTAATCTAGAAAGATTGTTTTTCACGTAAATATTAAAGCATATATTTCAGCAGATAAAATACAATTTCATGTTTTTATTTCGAAATTAATTCTTGCAATAAGAACGTCTAATGAAGTGTATACGGTAATAATCAATGGAATAATCAGAAAACAGTAAGTAAATTAAGTTTTTATAATTTAATTTCGTTTACTGAACATTGAAAAAGAAATTTATTATTATGAATAAATATATATATATTATATATATATATATATATATATATATATATATATATATACACTCTGTCACAAAAAAGTATATACACCCCGAAGAAATCGAGCTAGTATCACGAAACTTGGCAGGAATGTAGTCTGGTAAGAGATAGGCAAATGATTAAAATTTCGACGCCAATGAGACAAGGGTAAGCGCGCTATGCGCATATGAGATGCGCTGCTGGTAGAGTTTAAAAGCATGATTGCTCGTGCCATAGGGTTATTCAAACAAATCAACTTGGATGGACAGTATTGTGACTAGAGATGCCTCTGAGACGTAACCGGTGACACTACGAACAATTGTCGGTCATTGTGAGGGGGCGTATAGTAGGCCTCAGAGAAGCAGGTTGGTCGAACAGCCGTATCGGCCGCCATCTCGGTCGGAGCGATATGGTAGTTGCTCGGTGTTGACAACAATGGATCACGAAAGGGATAGTCTACCGTCGCGGAGGGTCCGGGCGTCCTAGGAACGCAAATGCGCGTGAGGATCGCGCAGTCATAAGAGAGGCCACGTCCGCACCAACAACGTCGCTAGAATCGGTTTGACGCCATTTACCACCTTCCAGACAAAACAAAAATTTAGAGAATTCCGCAAGCGAAATGCATCCACAGAAATTAGGAGACTTTTAAATAATTTAAATTTCGGAAATTTTTGGAATAGGCTATAATGTTTTCAAGACTAAAAACATCAAGAAATAAATTTTATATCACCGCGACTCTAATATTAATTAATGGGAATAGTGTTTTCATACTTTGATGGTGTTCTCTACTTGCAAATCAACGTAAAAAATCAAATTCTTCTCCTTCAAACAGATATTTAAAAGTGTCTCCCGTTCATTGCGAAGGAAATGTAGTAGCCTCAAAAATCAGTCGCACACCAAGGAAAGAAAAGTTTTATTAAACGCTAGCTATGCTTAACAGCTGACTTTAATAAACTTTAATGGTAGCAATGCAGACGATTTCTGATGTGCGTGGGGTCAGGGCCGCCCGGAGGGGGGGGGGAGGCAACTGGGGCATTTTGCCCCAGGCCCCCAACTGCCGGAGGGGCCCAAAAAAAATTTTAAAAAATTATTTATTAGATTTCCTCCGAAAGAAAATTCTGAAACTTGTACCGTACTTCAAAATTCAAAATAATCTCCTGAAAAAAGGAGCCCCCCCCCCCGAAAAAATTCTTGGGGCATATTTCTTGGGGCTCCCAAAAGAAGTTTGCCCCAGGCCCCGTAAAGTTTCTGGGCGGCCCTGCGTGGGGTAAAAATCTGATACAGTAGTCTTAAATTTCGATTCCACCAAAACTGAAAATCGAAGAAATCCACCACTTTCGAATCCGCAGACAGTCAGTACTGTCACTTGATGCATCCACGTGATTTGTCGCTCTTCGCATACACCTCTTAGTGAAAATCAATAGGGCAATTTTGCTGTATAAGAGAAAAGGAAACGATCCAAGAGAAACAGTCATCATTAAAATCATTATTTGTTTGGCGTTTAGGAAATAATCCAGTCAAACATACAATAAGCAGTTCTATTACATAATGACAATAGACTGCCTCCTTATCCAGTTTTTAGCTCGTCCAAAGTTCTTAGAGGAGGCAGAAACTTAATTTTCAAAAATGGAAGTCAAGGTCTCTGGGAACATTGTGACGAAGGAAAATGGTGGGCGGTTAACTTGCAGTACAAGACACTTACAAGATGTAAGAAGCAACGCATAGGACTACAAGACTACAAAACGCAAGACTACAAAATGCAAGACTATAGTGTCACAGTTGTAATCGTTAACATAGGAAATTGACAGATTAGCTCAACTTCGTTTAAAGAGCGACATTTTCTTTGAAATACACGGCGAAATGTTAATAAGTATTGTACAATAAGTATTGTACATGTATAAAGGGAAATGCATACAGTACCGATCTAACTACTTCTTTTTCATATTTCTTACTTTTATGTGCAAGATATGACATCATATATTTGTAAATTCAAGGGCTTTCACAAACAAGTCAGGGGTTATTCTTAAAACCTTTACAAAGAATGGCTAGAAACACGAGTGTGACAACTGAGACAAAGTATTTAATAAGCATACAGTTTAAGTCGACAGTAACTCATTTAAAGAAGACCGTTTGTAAATTGAATCCTGATTAATATAATGAAAAATCAGTCACTACACACGCTTTGCAAATAAACTATTTAATTTCTTTTATCTTTCATCTTCGTATAGATGCAAATAACCAAAAGAAAACGAATTTGTATATATATATATATATATATATATATATATATATATATATATATATGTGTGTGTGTGTGTGTGTGTGTGTGTGTGTGAGTGTGTGTGTGTGTAAGTAAGTAATAATAACGCCCCGCTATTATTAATTGTCCTAAATCTAACGCTTATTCTAAATTTTCTTTACTTCAACCTCACTAAAGCACAGCCCTGTTTCAAAAGCGAAATAACCGAATGTTATATTCTCTTCAATGCACGCGCGGTAAAGTTATTTTTAGACAGATTCAGAATCCCATAATATCGATCCCCCTTCGAAGAATCATACGACTCTCGACTCATTTACCACATGATCGCGGTCAGTCAAAGAATTTTAGCCACCTAGTGTCAGAGTTGTGAAACTTGGATATATAAGGTCGAACAATGTTGCTCCCTCGCTTTTTTCTGTTTGCTCTATGCCTTCTCCTGGTGTCGTCTTGCTTTGCTATATTCACGTGATGTATGCCGTCGCTTTCCGTCCCATTATGTCGTTTCCAGTATATTCAAGCTCCGGCAGGTCCGGGCTAGTATGTTTGTACTTAAGTGTCAAATTATCTCGTGTAAAGTTACTGTTCTGAAATCTCTTGTGCGGTGAGCTGTCTTCGTTATTCGGATTAATAAAAATATTTCACGGACTATGTTCCTGCTTGTTCTTTGGTGACAAGGACTACCAACTTAAGTATCTTCGCGCATCTCGTGTTACTACAATATGATCAGCATTTCGGAATCAGTGACCCGTAGTTCACTATATATACAGGGTTTCCATAATTAAAGTCCCACTTTCAAAAGGATGCAAAAAAAGGAACCACTGGTCAGAATGACTTCAAATTTGAACTGAATATACTGGAAGAAGGGGGAAACGATTTGGCATAATAAAAAAGTTCCAAAATGTATCAATAGATGGCTCTGTAAGCGGCATACTATGCAAACTAATTAAAAGACACTCATGCGCACGACACATTGCATGCGGTATAAAAGCGCGGGATATGTGGCGTTCTCATCATATTGTATCTGAGTAGCTTGTCATGAGTCTCTCAATGAAGGATCGCGCTCTTCTGATGAAGCTCTTCTACAAGAACAACGACTGTGTGCCTGCAGCTTTAAAGAAATTCCGGTCATTAAAGGGAATGAAAAAAGGCTGTGGTCCGATTTCTGCAAAGGGTCTAAAGAATATGATTCAGAAATTTGAAGAAAAAGGTTCTTTTGAAGTGAAATCTGACAGAGGGAGGAAATCAATTGCTTCGACGTCAGTAATGGTAGAAGATGTGGCCACAGCATTAGAGGAAGGGACGAGCAGTGGTGTGCAAACGTGCAGTGCACGTGGTATTGCCCGATGTTTAGACATGCTGGCGAGTACGGTGCACACAATTATACGCAATATCCTGCATTGCTATGCATACAAAATTACACATGTTCAGGAGTTGCTTCTTGCTGACCTGCCAAGAAGACAGGCATTTGCTCTGGAATTTCTCGCTCGCATGGAAGTGGACAATGAATGGCCATGGAACATTTTGTGGACAAATGAAGCCCATTTCCACCTCCACGGGTTTGTCAACACACAAAATTGCAGGATATGGGCAAAGGAAAACCCATTCGCAACTCAACCAGTACCGATACATTCGCCAAAGGTAACTGTGTGGTGCGGGTTGACGACATCGTGTATGGTAGGGCCTTTTTTTCGAGGAGATAGGTCCTGTGTGTCCTGTTACCTGTACCGTGAATGGTAAACGGTATGCGAGTCTTTTGCGCAGCCAGTTCATTCCAACACTTCAACAGCGTGCATGTCTGGATAGAATCATTTTCATGCAAGATGGCGCTCCTCCGCACATCGCAAAGCCAGTCATGCAACTGCTCAAGAGGCATTTCGGAAATAATCGACTTATCAGCCATCATTGTCCAACAGCCTGGCCTCCAAGATCACCAGACCTCAATCCTTGTGACTTCTGGCTGTGGGGTTATCTTAAAAATGTTGTGTACAGTGGCCCGATTGCAAATTTAGCTGAATTGAAGGCACGGATTACGCAACAAATTCGCAACGTCACCCCTGAGACACTCCGGTCTGTTGTGGAACATGCTGTTTATCGCTTTCAGCTTGTGGCGGACAATGGTGGAAAGCATATTGAACCTCTCTGCCGCAAGTCTAGCGAGAATTAACAGGCGTTTTCATTGTTGCTTTTTATGCGGTTTTTGGCCCAAGGACAATTAAAAACCAATTTTTCCCATCCAATGTGGTTCGACCTCGCCGTGGTGGATGGACTTTCCACTAACAGTGCCACAACTGTTGACTGACTTGGAAGTAATTTTTTCCGTCAAACGACCCAAACACACATGCACATTGAACACTACAGTTGGTTTACTGTGCAACTCATGCCAAAGCCGTCGTATTTCGATTCAAAATGTCACTTGTAGCCGAATGCACTTTCGTTATTCCGCTTACAGCGCCATCTATTGATACATTTTGGAACTTTTTATTATTATGCCAAATCGTTTCCCCCTTCTTCCAGTGGAAGGTTTGGTCGTTACCGAGTTGTCTCCTCATAGCAATGCTGGCTCATCTAAATGGTGCTCCCATAATAAGGTAGCCTGCAAGACTTCAAAATGATTAACAAAAGGCGAATGTCTCCCAACAAGTGCCTCCGCAAAAGAAAATTAATATATATATATATATATATGTGTGTGTGTGTGGGTGTGTACATGTATATTTTGCTACAAACCAGAAAAATGTATAAATTAAGGATTCCAAATATCTGTAATATCATACATAGTCATTATAATTTTGCATCATAACATCCTCAATCCCCAACTGACTGCTGTATTTTAAAATTGCAGAGAGAAAAGTTTCCAAAAACATACAATAATAACAGCAAAAAAAATTAATATTAAAATGATTCCATCTCCGATAAAATAAACCCAGATCCTTTTGAAATAAAAGTACATTTGCAAATAAAAATCTCTGTTTATATATATATATATATATATATATATATATATATATATATATATATATATATATATATATATATATATATATATATATATATATAGAGAGAGAGAGAGAGAGAGAGAGAGAGAGAGATATTTCCCCTTGGTTCATCGATGTTTTATCAACTAAAAGTGGATTGTATTTACTCATATCAATCTTTTTATAACATTGGAAACTTCTTTATAATTAACATGAAAAACCTGAATTAGGAGGATTTATATGAATAAATCTGAGGTAAAGCGTTCATTTAAGATTTAATGTCTTTATGATCCATTAGTTTTTTTTATGAAAAATCATATCTTTGAAAATGATATGTTTTCTAGAAACCTAGAAAGTTTAATGACTTCGCGTAAGAATTATTGGTTCGGAATTCCTTAGCCATTAACAGATTCTTTTTAAATCCGATATTTTATGGAAATTATACCTGAGCTTCCAACCATGACGATGATCAGCATATATGAATAATTTTGAATCTGATATTCGGATTGATAAATGATGTCCCTCTACTCCCAAATGTAAATTCACCATAAACTTAAAAAGAATCGCATTTTCAAAATATTTACGTATTTCATACAGAAATAAGGTACTGAATTCATAAACGTCAGGGAAAAAAATTTAAATCATATAGGAAAAATTCAGTTATTCTATAAAAAAAAATTTTAGGTTGGTATCAGAGAACTGATGATGTCGCTCGAATTATGATAATTTTGAGCGGTTATGATTAAAATATAATAACTTTAAATAGCATGTTTGTGCAGAAGAAAATAGTATGAATAATCATACTATTTTCTTCTGCTCAAATATGCTATTTAAAGTCATTTTACTCTAATGATTTTATAAATACAAAGTACTGCATCTAGTAAAACTATACCGTGTGTTTAAAATTATATGGAATTCCCCTTTACCATTTCTCTCAAGTGTATAACGAAGACACAAGTGATCAACGCTTTAACAAGCAAAGGTGTTGAAACTCAAATACTGAGACCAGAGGGCGCTGCGTACTGTACGACGATTGATGTTTTTATGCCGGTAATTAGAAATTGTTCCGAGAACGAGGTGATAAACTACGATGTCCTATTCTATGTTTCTTGTTATTTTGCTTGTAAATAAAACATGGATAAAAGCATGAAAGTCTGGATTGAGTTATTTCTGTCCAACAAGAAACCTTTAGATATTCATTAAGAACAAAACTAGCAAATGTGAAATAGAAGTTGTATCAAAAGTTACTGCACATTAACAAGCGGTTTTTTATGATATATTTTAGCAGCTTTGGTTTACTCTGACGCTGTCTCTTACGGAGGAACCAGGCTGAATTGCTTTCAAGTATATTCAAACTGACACTGTTTTAGTCTTAATTACGGTGAATTAATGAAGGTTTTTTGCATTCCTTATGTGGATGTTCTTTGCCATCACAATGAATCAACGAAAAGTGTTGGCGGCAAGAGTACGAGGCATGACAGTTACACCCCCACAATTTTGGTTATTTAATTGGAGTGATTTCTCACATAGAATACGCCTCGATCCAAGACCTGTGGAAATCGAGTTAAGGCGGGATTCAACAGTCCAGAATTTGAGGTGAGTTCACAGAAATGCAGTTTATGCTGCGGTAGTCGAGTGGTTTAGCCTTTTGGTTTAACCCTTTGAGGGGCGCCAGTGCAAACGCCTAAATCTAGTCTTTTTTCGCTTGCATTCAATGTATTCAAGTTAAATGAACAGGAAAATGGCTAGTACTGCCATCTGTTATCAGTTTAAAGAAGTAAAAACATTTTGCAACCTTTAATTAGAAATTTTGTCAACATTCTAAAGGTCATAAAAAACGTGGAGAAAATCTGCACCATGCAAACGGTGGAGGTTGTTGCCAAAGAAAGGGTTAAAGAGATCTATGACATGACATACGCCACACTAAAACTCTTTAACGGGGGTAAAACCCGTTCTCTGTGAATACGTGAGTTTCTTTTGGTATTCATCTAATTGTTGATCAACATCGGTGGTAGAAAACTTTTCATAACCACCACAACCACGGAAGTTCGAAAAGTCCTTGTATGAGGTCAGTGGGTGGGGATGGATCCCCCCAGATGTCGGCCAAACTTGTAATGGCACCTAACCAAGTCGGACTGAACCAAGTCGGTGGTGCTATTATAAACCGGAGCCGCAATACTCAGCCGGAAGCCTATATGGACCTGGTCTGGAACTTCCAGTCAGGGGGCATTAGGAACAACAACAAGTTCGAAAACTCTCTAAAGAGCTCTCGAGCACGCATGCATAACAACTTCTTAGACACAGCCCTTGCATTCATGAAATTGAACTGGTCGATACTCCTCTCTGTTGATCAAGTCAGGTTCTTTAACCACTCAAAAACTAGGTGAAAAATAAAATTTTATATTAATACTTTCGAATTACGCTTGATTTTTTTTATTAACTAAATAATTTATTTCGAATATTATGCATGGAAATATCAGTTGAGTAATGTTCTTAAGTAATATGTAATTAGGTTGTTTATTTACATTTTATTCATTAACAGCCTATGAATGCGAAATTATCTGATATCTAAGCATTTTAGAGTCCGGAACCAGGTAATCTTTTTTCCTAATTTAACCTAGTGTTGTGTATCCAGCATTACTGGAGTTGGCAAATCTGATTATTTTAAATCAGATTTTCCAACTCCAGTAATGTTGGATCCTAATTAATATGATATTAATAAACACTCCCATGAAAAGTATTCAAAATTTACAATCGAGTCTCTATTCTAAACCTGTATCTTTATCCGTAACGAAAATAGGATTGAAAATGATACAGCTGGTTTGTCCTGATAATTAAACTTCCATATTCAAAACAAATAAACGAGTCGGTATCCAGTAAATTTCAAATTTTAACCATCAGAAAATTTATTTTCTCCGATCAAATGAATGTTTTAAGCACCAGAAGTTTCAGCTGAAAAGTTTAACGCTTGTTGAGTCTAATTACATGTTTCAATGATTACATTAAATGAAATTCTTCGTCGTGGTATCAACAATTCTCAGAAATTTTATGATACATTAACTTTTTTACGTGCATTTAAGCATCGGAATACACTAGAATGATTTTTTGGTCAATCCCGTCTTCATTAGCATATTATGTTTAAAAATCTTCACTCTGTTTATAGCTAGATACTTCGTAATTCTTTATTATTCTAATGTATTTTGAGGGCTCTTTTTGCTTGTTTTCAAATAATTGAACAATATTAATACGGGATTCAAGACAACAATAGTGATATCAGTAATAATGCTAACTCTAGTACTCAGAAAAATTGCTACATTTAGATTTATGGGAATACAAATTTATGGGAAATTATGGGAAATTTATGAGAATACAAATTATGGGTATGTAATAATTCCCATAATACAAATTTATGGGAATTATTACATAGTTGTTATTTATTTTCTATAAAAATAAATCCCGATCCAAAATTTAAAAAATTAATCAAAACATTTTGTTACAAATAAAATTTGTATCAATAACATTGCATGCTTTACGACAAAGAAATTTTTAAAAAGGAAATATGCACCTATATCTTGGCAATTTTCATGTAAATTTATATTCATAGTAAAAATATTCAGTAAGTTAACTCAACTCTTAGCTCAAAACGTCTTTACATATTTTAAGAGAATGTAATTGTATACTTTGAGGTCAATTTCAGAGCTTCTTGAAGCTTGATAGTCAATCCCAGAGGCCTTAATAGAGCCATTAAAAATATATTGCAGCTTTTGATGCAGTTGGCCACCTCTAGAATGCTCTAATTCAGAATTCTGACGTAGCAAAAAATTTGCAGACTCCTCGTTAGGGCTCGTCGTGTAATAAACATTCACACCTCTGCTAGAAGAGTGTTGCCTCTCAAAATAGCCATATTTTCAGGAAGTGCCATTTCATTTCTTCTTTAGCTCTTCCTGAAAATATGGCTATTTTGAGATGTAACACTCTTCTAGCAGAGGACCTCTACTAGAAGTGTTACAACTCAAAATAGCCATATTTTCAGGAAGAGCCATTTCATTTCTTCTTTAGCTCTTCCTGAAAATATGGCTATTTTGAGATGTAACACCCTTCTAGCATAGGTGCGATATGTCCACGGGTTGCGAGGCCTTCTTCAAGCTAAATATTTTAAATGCTAGTTTGTGTATCTTGGTTTTGTATGAAAAAACATTCATAGATTTCCATGAAAGCTGAGTTTACAGAGCTATTGTAGGATATTTTCACAAGAATCAATTGAAACTATTCTATTTATTTGGCGTTTGATCTCCATTGATAAATATTTTTTACCAATATTTATCAGAAAAAACCTGAAGTATTATTTTTCTCTGTAAATAAAACAAGAATGGGATCAAAATAGAGTTATCCTAAAGATAAAAAAATGACCTTATTATTACAGCAGGCTAGCTAAAATCCATTAACTGAAAATAAAATATCCATAAAAAAATTTTCTTCTGTAAGTTTCCTCGAACTTTCCAAACTTTGGAACCTCTGCACTATTGTGTAAAACTGTGCTTCCAGACGCAGGATAAGACGACAGGTAGAAAGGTTTCTTGGGGGAAGAATGGGTTTCCTAAAAATGATATAATTATGAAAAAAGGGTACTAATTTCCTTCGGTATAAAATCACCTTCCTGAAACAAAAATATAAGTTGTGTTCGCTTCGGATTTTTTTTTAATTTTCTAAAAGAAGTTCTAAGACGAAAAAAACTATTTCCTGCTGCTAACAAATGATAATAAGTTTTCTAAACTAACAACCCGAAAAATTAAATCAATTTTTCTGAAATTTTAAAAACGGTGAAGAAAAGAAAATTCTTATGGTTAATATCTAATATTATTTGTTTTGCTTTCTAATCAACTTTAATGAATGGAATAATTTGTAAAATACGTTTAATTTCATATTAATAAAAAAATCGAAATCTTGAAATTAATAAGTATCTTTTAACTTTAATGTTGTTTATCTTTTTACTTTATACAGCGCCATAAACGCTCCCTTATTTAATATTGCAACAGCCGAATTCTAAGATTTTTCCCGTTATTTTAAAGATATAAAAAGCGCTTCCTGCGATTAATTTTTCAATTTAAAATTTTAACGATTCTAAAATGCATTGCATCAAGCGCAAAAAAAAACGACTGAACGAGAAATCTGCTGACAAAAAGTCACGAGATTGCTCGTGTACAGTTAGAGTTCTGTTTGTCAGACTTTACAGAAAATATCTTCTGGGCATCATTTAAAGAAAGGAACCTTCAGGATTATTAATAAAATTTTCTTTCTGATCTCCATTTATACGTTTTTATATTCTATATCTGCCTTCGTATTCAGTTCTTAACTTTTAAATGGTTCACTTATTTAAACTGTTAGCAAGTGTATTACTGAAAAATTAGTGCAAACCTTAAGAAAAAATTAATCAAATAAGCCACATAAGCGCCATATTATTTACTATTGCTCAATGCAGAGTTATTTGTAGTGGATTTTTTTCACATCGGTAAAAGGAGAAATACTCAAAGGATTTCATGAATAAGGATCAGTAGTCATCTCATTATATATATACAGTGGCTCCCAAAAGTGTTCGTACACTTACAATTTTCAATGAAATAGGGGTCTATCCATTGATTAAATTGAATATTTCAGAATGGGTATTTAATAATAAGATCTATAATCTATTCTTAACAAAACTACATGAAATATTTTGAAAACATAGTAAAACTTTATTTTTACGAAACCAATAATCCAAAAGTAACAAAAACTATATCTCACAAAAGTCATCGTACACTTGTAAAAAATCTCTACATATTAGTAAATATTCTAATTTTTCGTTAAATTAATATTTAGTAGGATATCCTTTAGCATCCACAACAGCTTTTAAACGTCTGGGAATAGATTGCTTTAGTTATTTTGTAATGTTTGCATCAATGTTCATCCATTCTTCCATCATAATAGTTTTTAGTTCGCTTTTCATGTGAATGTCGTGTTTTCATACACGAACCTCCATTTCTCTCCAAATATGTTCTATTGGGTTTAAATCTGGCAATTGAGGTGGTGTTTTCAAAACTTGTGGACAATTACAGAGACACCAGAGGCGAACGTTGAGAGCCGTGTGCTTAGGATCGCTATCTTGATAAAAAAACAAAGTTGTTTCCAATACCCA